>JAOTNS010000728.1:0-43335 GCA_028476615.1 Culter alburnus
TCTGTTATCCCTCGAGGAAGTGATTTACCTGCGCGCGCAAGCATCAGTTGTGCGCTCGGTCATTATGGCATTATACTGCCGCCATAAAAACCATTTGATTTCTGTCCATGTTTCACAGCTCCTTCATGCTCAACACAGGGACAGACCCTTGTAGTCTCAATAAGAGATGTTTACTGCCATCTGCTGGACAAATACAGCATTGCAGCATTAAACATGTTTACTGTTTTTTATAATCTCTAAGGTTTACTTATTTATGTAGATAATATTTAATTTATTTAAAAACACATCTGAATAGCTTGGAGTTTATACTATGGCGTAATCAATTTTTTTTTTAGAATAAAAGAACAAAACAGTCAAATCCATGTATAGCATAATTTATACAGAAACCATAAGATTAAAATGTTACATTTTTAAAATAATTTCATGAAAAAAGTTCTACTTCCACTAAGTTACAAATGTTTGAAATGATCAGACTTACAGAACAGTCATCAGTGTTGTATGTTGTGTGTGCAGATCCAGGCTTTGATGCTGAATATATCCTGCAGTGTTTCTCTATCAATGTCTTTAAGTTTAGTGTGACTTTATCTCCACGCTGACATATGACTGACACGAGTCTGTCCTCAGTGAAGTGTCTCTTCACGCTGGAGGAGGAGTCCCGCTCATCAGCGCTCACACTTTATTGATATATGGAAAATAAAATGCTGCTTTCTGATGTCAGTGATTGTGTTTGATGATTTCCTCTGTTGTGTCTAATAAGGTAACAGTGAGTGTCATTGGCAGCTGTGAGAGTCTCTCTCTCTTTAGGGGACTGACAGGAGCCAGTTTCTTCAGTGTGTTTGAGGGAGCAGAAGGAGAAACAGAGTCAAACAAACAGTGTGACGAGCAGAAGAAGATGGAGGGATGTCTGACACTCCTTTTACTCTCCTCTATAGTCACTCTAACAACATCTGGTAAGTACAAAATAGATTGTAAAGGTGTGAAATTTTACATGTGTAATTAAGCAGTTTATCTATGATGGAATTAGACAACTAGAAACTGAATAGAGGCCTGTGTAATCTAGAAACTGAAATTTTTAGACAATAGACTATTAATTATCATTAATATGTTATAATTTATTAAGTATTTACAGTAAACCATGTATGATAACAAGATGATTTGTCAAATTGTCTTGTTCAAAAGAGTGATTAGCTTGTGCTCCAGCTTTAGTTGTCTGGATTAGAATAATATATTCATATTTGTTTGTTCTCAGAATATGTTTCTTAACTTTGCAATATTCTACAGAAGATTGTAAATTATTCTGCTGCTACTGGATAAATCTCTCTTTCATGTACAGAATTCAAGACTGTGAGGTTAGTTGGTGGTCACAGTCGCTGTTCTGGTCGAGTGGAGGTTCATCATGATGGTCAGTGGGGAACAGTGTGTGATGATGACTGGGATATGACTGATGCTGCAGTGGTGTGTAGAGAGATAGGATGTGGAGAGGCTGTAGAGGCTCTGAATAGAGCTCAATTTGGACGAGGATCAGGACCAATCTGGATGGATGTTGTGGCCTGTAGTGGATCAGAGTCAACACTGAAGAACTGTAGATCATTAGGATGGGGTGTTACTAACTGTGATCATAGTGAAGATGCTGGAGTCAGATGCTCAGGTGAGCCTGTTCAATCTGATAAATTGTTAGAATAAAATATTTAATGGAGTTGATGTTTATCTTAATAATGAAATAATTAACACATCACACATTTTTGTTGCATTGATGTTTAATTACGTAATGTAAACACACAGGTCGCATCCCTAGTCTCGTTAATGGACCTCACCTGTGCTCTGGGAGATTAAAGATACTTCAGGGGAACACCTGGTACACAATGTGTGCTGCTGCCTTTGACCAGCAGGATGCAGAGGTTGTGTGTAGAGAGCTGGACTGTGGGGTTCCTGTACAGGTGCTGGGAGAAGATGCTTTTGGAAAAGGAGACACTCAGATGTGGACACAAGAGATTCAGTGCAGAGGAGATGAATCATACTTTGAATTGTGTCCTATGTCCACATCTTCACATATAAACTGTTCCTATGATGATGCTGTAGGAGTAATATGCTCTGGTTAAGTAATATTTGACCTCTCTTTACATAGTGCACACATAAAGAGATTAATATCCTTAAACTGTTTTTTTTTTTCAATAACCTTTGCACAGGTTACACTGATCTCAGACTGGTAAATGGTTCAGACTCTTGTTCTGGAAGAGTGGAGCTTCAGTTCCTCAAGGATTGGGGCACAGTGTGTGATGCATGCTGGGATATGAGAGCTGCCAGTGTCCTCTGTAGACAGCTGAATTGTGGGATTGCTGTGTCTGTTGTGGGATCAGACTGGTTTGGAGAGGGAAGTGGTGAAATCTGGGCTGATGTGTTTGATTGTGACGGGAATGAAACAAAACTCTCAGAATGTTCCATCTCTTCATGGAGTCGAGCTGAATGTTCTCATAGACGAGATGTTGGAGTCATCTGCTCTAGTGAGGGGATTTTATTGAGAAAAATAATAAATACATTAACTACATTATCCTAATAAAGTGTTACATCTTTCACTCAGATTCCTCTCTGGCTGTTCATGACGGTCTGGTGCGGTTGTCTGGAGAGAGACAGTGTGAGGGGGAGGTGGAAGTTTCCATCCATCAGGTCTGGAGGAGAGTTCTGCTGGACTCCTGGAGTCTCACTGAATCCTCTGTGGTCTGCAGACAGCTGGGCTGTGGCTCTGTGCTGAACTTCTCCGGCTCCTCTTCATCCAGTCCTGAACACAGTCATGAGTGTGTGACGGGCTTCCAGTGCTCTGGGAGTGAAGCTCATCTGGGGAACTGCAGCTCTCCACAAACTCTCAACTGCAGCTCCACACAACAGCTGTCAATCACCTGCCTTGGTGAGAAGAGCAACATCTGGGCAGATTCTTCAGTTGTTAGTGATCACTAATGTGTTTCTCTTTCTCTGAATATCAGGTCGTGGGTCCATCAGGCTGGTGGGTTCTGGGGGAGACTGCGCAGGGAGGCTGGAGGTTTTTCACAGCGGCTCATGGGGGACAGTGTGTGATGACTCCTGGGATATTAAAGATGCCCATGTGGTGTGCAGACAGCTGCAGTGTGGAGTGGCCCTCAGTAACCAGCAGGTACCAGCCTGGTTTGGTCCTGGTTCTGGACCCATATGGCTGGATGAGGTGGAGTGTGAGGGGAATGAGACGTCCCTGTGGAGCTGCTCTTCTCCAGGCTGGGGAAAACATGACTGTCAGCACAAGGACGATGTAGGAGTCGTGTGCTCAGGTAAACAGTAAAGTAATGTAAATGATTTTCAAAGATACATTTAATTGTTTTTCACAAAATATCCTATGATAATGTTCAGCTGGTCATTTTTACAAAATAACTCCAGGATGATCAGGAGCTGATGGGTCTTAAAGGAGTTTATTTTTCAACAATGACTATATGACTGCAATATCAGTCTGATATACAGCGTTGCCATGGATGATATATTATAATGTATAATATATTATAAACCTTATGTAAATATATACTGTGTACATGCTATCAGTGCTTGCAGCATGCATTAGACTTGTATTAACCAGTTATTTAAGGTGATATTTTTGGTTTAGCAAAACCTGGATCCAATGGTTTTAATACACAACCTTTTCCATATTTTTTGTATATGTAGCATTTTTGTTTAATACATTATTATTATTTTTTTTTTTTTACAATTCTCATCAATAATTTATTTAGTTGAGGTTGATTCTCATCCTTCTCTTTCTAGAGTTTAAAGAGATCAGGTTAACTGAGGGCTGTGAAGGGAATGTGGAGGTTTTCTACAATGGATCCTGGGGTTATGTGTGCTGGAACCAGATGGACAGAGACACAGTGAGTCTGATCTGTCAAGAGCTGAACTGTGGAAGATCTGGTGTTTTGTCTGAATCTACAACAAGACTGGAATCAGCTCCTAACTGGCTGGATAAAGTGAAATGTCGACCACATGATTCAAATCTGTGGCAGTGTCCATCCTTACCCTGGGGACAGAATAACTGTAATGAAGATGAAGTGGCCAAAATCACCTGCTCAAGTGAGATTATATTTAAATGATGATCTCAATAGTCAGGTTTCTTTAAAAACAATGTTCAGAATGTAAACTGAGCTGATTGAAAGAGCCTAAAATGTATGAGATTTAAAGAGATTTGTATGAGATTTGTTTTCTCACTGATGGTGTTTCACTGTGAGATGTTGTCAGAAACAGATTAAGAAATTGCTTTATTGCCAAGTGTACTTGCACACACAAGTAATTTACCCTGGTATTGAAGCTTCCAGTACACATATAAATATAACAAGACACATCATAATAAATAAGAATAAAAATAAAAAATATTATAAAGACACAGATAGGTTTAGTCAAAATAATCATTTACAGATAATGAACATATTTACAGTATTGTGAATAATAATATGAATAAATAGAACTAAATGAATTTACAAAGATATCGCACTAAACATTTCAAGAGGGAAATAGACTGTGGGAAGAAACTGAGGTGCCGTCAGGATTAATGACTCTGTATCCTAATGTTCAGTTCAATTAATTTTTTATCTCAGAGGAGGAAAATCCTGAATCTCCTCGGACATGTTCTACCTCACCATCTCCTCACCAGAGACAGTGTTCAAGTAAGTTTTTTTTGACAATATTTTTACAATTTTATTATTAGCCTGTATTTTCCTAATAAATGATTAATAAATTTAAACAAGAATTTATTTGCATTTAAAATCGTAATCAAATTCATAAATGTAATTATACATTTAAAGCCATCTTTGTTCAGTTTCAGTATGTTTTGTTGTAAATGAGCTGAAGCTGGTCAGTGATGTTGATGTGTGTGATTTAGATCATGTTCCTCTCAGACTGAGTGGAGGGGAGGGCCGGTGCTCTGGGAGGCTGGAGGTGTATCATAACGCTGTGTGGGGCTCAGTCTGTGATGATCTGTGGGACATCAGCGATGCTCAGGTGGTCTGCAGACAGCTGGGTTGTGGAGCAGCACTGAGGGCTGATGGGAATTCAGTCTTTGGTGCTGGTGAAGGTGTTGTGTGGCTGAACAGAGTCGAGTGCAGAGGGAATGAGATTCACCTGTGGGACTGTCCTCTCTCCCTGAAGAACCACACTGACTGCTCCAACAAAGATCACGCTGGACTCACCTGTGCAGGTCACAGCAAAACACTGATGAAATCTATTCATTAATTGCTGATAATATTTGTGTATTTGCCTGATTTTGAATGTGTTTGTGTCTGTGTCTTGCCAGATTTGTCAGTGTCCACTACTCCTGCCACAACATCATCATCTTCTCCTCCAGTTTCTCAGACAGTGAGCTCAACATCATCTTCTCCTCCAGTTTCTCAGACAGTGAGCTCAAAATCAGTCACTCGTCCACAAACTCGTCCAGCAGCGTCTCTCTCTTTGCTTGTGATTGTACTGGGAGTTGTGCTCTTACTGCTCTTAGTGCCACTGCTTATACTGATTCAGCAGAACAGAGTGATGAGGAGAGGTAGGAGAGATCCAGAGACTGTCATATTGTGTCTTATTCAGTGTGTGATCAGTCATGTGTTGTGAACTGACAGCAGGTTTGTCTCTCTACACTCACAGCTCTCTCTAAGAGGAGACACAAGAGCACGACTGAGGCCGTTTATGAGGAGATTCATCACAGACACAATCACTTCACTCAGAGGGGTGAGACATGAGCCCTGAATCTTATTTAATATGATGAATTAATAAGAGAGTCTGTCAGACACTTGATATTCATCTATTATTAGTCCTGTTAAACCTCCTGCAGAAAACCACAGAGCTGCAGGTGCGTGTGTGTGTGTGTGTGTGTGTGTGTGTGTGTCTCTTCCTGTGTATATTTCTGGAAGGCAGTGAGGAATGGGTTCATGTGAGGATACATGTGTGTTTACTAATAGGCCTCTAAAACATGAGATTTCTGCCTATAATGCTTTTAAAATGTAAGTTATTAATATTTGTGTTGTTTTCAGTAACAAAATGCTTTCTGATCCAAAGGAAATGAGGATTCAGTCTGTTTGTAATGATGAACATGTTTCTGACTGTTCTGCTCCTTTAACAGGGAGTCTCATCTCTGAAGAACTGCATTCTGGGTATGAAGATGCTGATGAGCTTCTCTCAGGTTAGAGAGCTGAAGTATATTCAAAACAACACCTAAAATTATTTGATTTACAAACTCTAAAAAATATATCAAATGTATTTCACATATTTTACAACTAAATGAAATGTGTTTGAATGTTTAAATTGTTCACAACACAAAGTTTTCTCTTATTAGAAAAATAGTTGATTTATAAAAAAAAAAAAAAAAAAAAAAAAGCTGAATGGTCTCAAGACCTGCAACAGCATATTTAAATGTTGTTTCCCAAAATATAAAAACACTCAAAATATAAACATGTTTTGATGCAGAAGAGATGATGAAGGAAATCACACCGGGATACTATGATGATGTCATCACTGATGGACCGAAACTAGGGGCACGTTCAAACTCAAACCGGTGCGCAACGTTTTGCTACGTTTTCCGGGTTGAACGACATGTTTCCTGAAAACGGTCTGCAACGGGTTTGAGATGCGTTTTCTCTTGTTTGGTGGGTGTGACAAAAATGTCAGCCCAATCAGTGGCAAGATGTATAAAAACCACGCGGTATTAAAGAGACAGCTCGCACAATAAGTATTAATGTAACATAAAAATACTATACTTATATATTTTGCTATTGTATTGTGAAGACACTTTAATAAACTTTTCTATTCTCCTCTGATTATATAATGGTAAATATTACTATATCATAGCACAACAACAGTGATCAGCAATAATGACAAGCCTCACAATAAAAATAATATAGATCACACAGTCTCGGAGGTAAGAAGTGGATTATCCTTCACCTGAAATGTTTGTCTTTTCATCCTGAAATGCAAGGCAAAGTTTGTATCACAATAATTAGAAGTTTCCACAAATCCCTTCACTCGATTGGGATGTTCTCTTTTATTCAGGACGGCAGGGGCAGTGACTGTAACATCGAGTGTATTTTGTAGTATTAAAGGTGCCCTAGAACTTTTTTTAAAAAGATGTAATATAAGTCTAAGGTGTCCCCTGAATGTGTCTGTGAAGTTTCAGCTCAAAACCCCATAGATTTTTTTTAATTCGTTTTTAACTGCCTATTTTAGGGGATAATTAGAAATGAGCCAATTCAGGGTGTGTGGCCCTTTAAATCTCGTGCTCCACGCCCCAAGAGCTCGCGCTTGCCTTAAACAACATAAAAAAAGTTCACACTAATATAACCCTCAAAATGGATCTTTACAAAGTGTTTGTCATGCAGCATGTCTAATCGCGTAAGTACAGTGTTTATTTTGATGTTTACATTTGATTCTGAATGAGTTTGAGGCTATATGCTCCGTGGCTAACGGCTAATGCTACACTGTTGGAGAGATTTATAAAGATGAAGTTGTGTTTATGAATTATACAGACTGCAAGTTTAAAAATGAAAATAGCGACGGCTCTTGTCTCTGTGAATACAGTAATAAACGATGGTAACTTTACATTAGCAACATGCTAACGAAACATTTAGAAAGACAATTTACAAATATCACTAAAAATATCATGGATCATGTCAGTTATTATTGCTCCATCTGCCATTTTTTGCTATTGTCCTTGCTTGCTTACCTAGTCTGATGATTCAGCTGTGTACATCCAGACGTTTACTGGCTGCCCTTGTGTAATGCCTTTCATAATGTTGGGAACATGGGCTGGCATATGCAAATATTGGGGGCGTACACCCCGACTGTTACGTAACAGTCGGTGTTATGTTGAGATTCGCCTGTTCTTCAGAGGTCTTTTAAACAAATGAGATTTATAAGAAGGAGGAAACAATGGAGTTTGAGACTCACTGTATGTCTTCTCCATGTACTGAACTCTTGTTATTTAACTATGCCGAGGTAAATTCAATTTTTGAATCTAGGGCACCTACACGTATTTATACGACTTCATCAGGCTTCGAAAATTCTTCAAAAAGAACACAAAGAACGGCCTTCTCAGCTGCCATAGTTGCAACTCTTGCGTCATCAGAACAGGATGTTCAACGCACCACAGTTTCCATTTAAAAAAACGTTTTGCAACGTTTTGTCGGGGCTGAACGCAGCCCAGATCGTGAGACAGGTGTTGCTCTGATTTATATATTTAAATATTTCATATCCTATTATATAATATCTGAGTATATATATCAAAAATATATATAAATTATATTTGTATGGGTGTCTAATGTTCAATTTGTAGAAGACACACCTGAGAGTTATGATGATGTCATGACGAGTGGACAGAACTTTAATATTAAAAAAGGTGTTTTTACTTTTTATTCATTTTTTTGTTTGTGTGTGTTTAACATAATACCTCTGAAGTGATGCTCAGTTCTGATATGATGATGTATCATTTGTTCTGTTCATATCTTCATGTTTATGTAGTGGACACACCGGAGCATTATGATGATGTCATCATTATTGGACAGAACATTCCAGGTGTAACAGGTGAGTCACACAGAACTGTTTTCATCATCCACTAATATTGAACATGTTTCTACCATTAATGAATCATCATGACTTCATCAGGAAAATCTAATAGTTTCAGACAGTCATGAGGAGAAAGAGATCAATGACATCATCAGTGACACAAGCTGTATTAAAATCACAATGTGAGGTTTTTTCACATGTGTATCAGAGGGAGATCAGGAGAAGTATGATGATGTGAAGAACAGTGATGAAGATGAGAGAAACATGTTGGGTCGGTTATTATCACATTTCTATAGCCTATATCTATTTTTATTCATTATGTTGCTCATTTTTAAAACTAAATCCTGATGCATTTATAACAATGAAAATATGAATTTCCTTTTGTTTATAAAAACAGACTATGATGATATGGGGGAGGAGTCACATATGACTCACTGACCACACCCACTGCCTCTGATCATCAAATCATATTAGTTACTGGAGATACTGGGAGTTTCTTATGTTGCTACTAATGCATCAATGCCTTATGATTTTATGCTATTTCAAATCTTTTTGAATTAAATGTTACATGCTTTTAAAAAATTGGTATAAAAAAAAAAATCAGTTTTCAGTAGTTGATAGTGCATTCTCAGAAGATGTTTTTTTAATAAATAAATGAATTTTTATTATCTTCATGAATGAATGATTTTTTTAAAAAAGCATTTGGAGGAAAGTGGACAAAAGAAAATGTAGAAAAATTATTCTTAGGTGATTTTAGGCAGTATTTAATAATGACAACATTTAAAATAAATTGGAGCATAATAATTCCCAATGAAATTTTAAGAAAATTTAGTGATAACAAAAAGGTTTGCAAAGATTATTGTATGCATAACTTTGGTCATAAAACAAGCACAAACTTTTAAACACCGGCACAGTTTATTGTGTGATGGTCCAGTTTAAATTTAAAATACTTAAAAGAACTTTAAACTTTTCTTTAGTTTTATTTTGTGGTTGATACTGAATTATTTGCACTGGAATATTCTGCAATAGCTCCATCTGCAGGTTGAGTTTGGACTGATTATTCTTGGTTTTCCTTTTCAACAACTTTTCAACTTTATCAAGAATTCCTACACAGATAGCCTAATAAAACATCAAACATTTGCCAACGAATTTAAAGTGTACTGAATATGTTTACATGACATTAGATTAAAAACTGTACATTCCTTAAGACAAGGCTAACTTATAAATTCTATCTTTTCTTTTCTTCTTTTTGAATTGTGCAAGAAAGTAAACTAATTCAGTTACCTGAAATAACGTAATCTGATCATTTTTGTTACTTTTATTTATTATATTTATTATTATTTATTATATTTTAATTCAAGACCATACATGGATATGACGCCAAGTTCGCTTTGACTCGTCCAGTGTAGCCGTTGTGGACGCGCCGGTGTAAACACGGTAAGTTTCTGCGCAGTGGATAGGCTTGATGCAAAAACTTGAGAAAATGAGATCCAGGCAGTATATAAAGTTGATGAAAAATTATTTATTCATTACAATTAAATTTAGCCTCACACCCAAACTTTAATCGATAATGAAAATACTTAACACTAAAAGGTAAAATAACCATCATAAAGTATTAGTCAATAGTTAATAATAAAATTTAGAGTATTGTAAAATCCAGAGTATTGTATCTAATAGATGAAGATCGAAAAGAGCAATAATTAAGACATTTGCAGATAAGAGACAAGAAGTAGAAGTCAAGGAGAGCAAAGGAGGGAAAAAGCTGAATTATCAATGAGCCGGTCAGCTTTATACCATGAGCATATAGGGAAATTTACATCCCACACAAACGGATGTTTTTGTTCTAAAAGAAAAGGTTAATTTCACCCATTACGTCATCTACTGGTCCAGTGTCAAAAATAGTTGTTTTTATCCCTAGGGAATTTTGCAAATGTCAGCAGACATATTTTGATCAGATTCAAATGAGCAATAATTCTGAAAAACACCACTTCTGCAGTACTTGGCAGGCGTCCAATGTCTAACCACAAACGTGTCAGCGTGACCTGTCACAATGGAGCACTTGAAGAACAATTGAACATAACAAGCATACTCTTAAATATAAAATAACCATAAGGGTACAATAACAAGTAATGCTTGAAATATGATAAGAATTAATATATAAAGTATTAGTACATAAATATATGAAAGCAAAATTAAAACTGATAAATCATAAGCCATAAATGATTAAAAATGATTATTAATAAAAGTGCATGACTATGAATATTGACCATTTCGGATCCATCAAGGCTACACCAACCCTATCTACGCTGTATCAACGGGTTGATACTAGAGCAGTGTTGTGAGTGTCAGTTGCTCGTGTTAAAGTCACTGTACTAGTCTAATGTACTAAAATGTTCTACTGTAGCGGAAATAAAGTCCAGAAGGAACGGAGAGCGGGAGCGATAAATGGACGTTACTCTTCTGGAATTAAATCAGTGTCCAGCTCACACTGAACGCATAATTTGATGTTCTGTTGTTCTAGGAGGAGATATTAGTTAAGAAGATCCAACTAAAGTTTTAATTTTCCCATTTAAAATGGGGAAAATAAATAATAATAATGAAAAAAACGTTAATTTGCCCCTTTTTTTTATGGCTTCATTTGACAGTTTCATTTGATTTTTAATAAACACTCAGGCCTACCCTTAGAAAAGATTATTATGAGAACCTGCTGAAAATACAATAAACAGGCCTATCTCTCTCACTGCTACAGTGAATTTACATCATTCTGTCACTGTTCTACAACCTCAAATCAAGAAAAGTTGGGACATTTTGTAAAATGCAATAAAATCAAGAATCTGTGATTTAATTCTTTAGAAACTTTGACAAAAGTAAAAAGAAAATATTTTCAGTGTTTTCACTGACCAAATTAAAGGAGCTGTATGTAGGATTGTGGCCTAAACTGGTACTGCAATCACTATAAAAATACTGTAGAGCGGTGTATCCCCTCCCCCTACCCCCTGACTCGAGGTTGCCAGATGAGCTGCAGGATTCAGCAGAAACGTAGGCTGCTTCAATGAGCTTCCAATGGCAAGTGACAAACAGACGTACACAGTAATTTTTTTTCTGTTAATTCTGTTTATGCTTCATGAGAGATATTTTGATAAGTAATTATGTATTTAAAAAATGTACTAATTGTGATTAGTTGTAAGATTTAGCTCGTAACAGTATAATCGTAAAGATTAAATCGTAAAGATTATGCTCGTATGTGACAGTATAATCATAAAGATTTATGCTCGTATGTGACAGTATAATCATAAAGATTTATGCTCGTACGTGACAGACAGAACGGTAACTGTTAGTCTAACTTGTAACGTTATTTATCTGTCATTAATGTAAGTACAAGCACAAGCCTATGTCACTATGTGTAACCAATATCAAAGATACAGCTATTCATTTAGCTGATGCTATAAGTGAAAGTGGCCAGCTGTATTTTTTTACTTACCCTGCAGCACACGTCCATAACGCTAAAATATGTGATGTGAAAGATTACATGACATTCTATTATTTTTGGCTGTAGAACTTGCATGAAAAACAAGTAGGCTACAAAACGTTCCAAATGGCCCAAATTTTTCACATCATAGGCTACACTGTGCTTTTCATTAGTGTTATGGACATTAGAAAAAGTTATTTTTCCTTGGAATTGCACCTACTGTAGTGCTTCCAAACCATTACTAACATAGTACATATAATGTTTTGAACATATAAATACAATTAAAAAAAAAACTGAGAAAAAAAGGATAATAGTAAAACAAAACAAATAAACAACAAATAAAAATTCCTTATTTTTCAATACGAAAAAAAAAAAAAAAAAAAAAAAAAAAATCGATTTACAAGTACTAAAGTTTTTGTCATAAGTAGGCTAACAAATAACCAAAACATTTGCCACAGCAATTATAACGCGGGACAAATTCAATATCACCAATGGCTATCACAGGGTTGTTTTCAGTTCCATCAGAAAATATTGTTAGAGTAACTAAATTACATTAGCAATGGTCATACAGGTCAACTTGCAGCATGTGTAACTTAGTCCACGATATACGTGAAGAACAAATGACGAATCATTTTTTACTGAGGTAACATTAGGCTACTGTCTCAATTACGTTTCAATTGCCATAATGGGCGTGCTACTGTTGTTTTTCCTCAGCGTCTCAGCATAATGACAGAGCATACGTCCATGTGAGCTAACGTTATGTTACTTTGCACAAACATGCATAACTTTGTTCGACTGTCATGAATATATGAAATGTCCATTGACATCAAGTACAAGTTAGCCAAGCATAGATGAATCTTACCTGTCCAGGAGAAAATTAGCAACGTTGGCATCTGTGTTCAAATTCTTCTCCGTTTTCAGCCGTCTCCAGCCGTCTCCATCTTTCAAAAGCATCTCCAATACAAATTCTGGTTTTATTTCGGACTTTGTCGAATTTCTGAATTATAACGAGGTCTTTTTGATTTAGTAACATTAGACATTTTTATCCGACTGGAGTTAGGGTAGGTTACAGCAAAGCTGGCAACACGGATCCCGAAACACTACTGACTTCGTGATTGGTAGATAGGTGGAGGGAGGCGCGTCAGGCCAAAACACAAAATGACAACATCAACATCAGTTGAGGGCTGCAAGTCCACTTTTTAAATGACAATATCCTGGCCAAACTACTTTTGTCAGTGATATAAGTATTTGAAATGAACATGATTTCTTAATGTCTAGTGACATATCAGGGCCGTTTTATGATTAATTGAAATAGATTTCTTACATACAGCTACTTTAATTGTATTTTGTTACAGTTTAAACAATTTTAGATTTTGATGGCTGTAACTCCAAAAAGTTGGACCATGTTTCCCACTGTGTCACATCACCTTTCCTTTTAATTACACTTTTTAATCATTTGGGAATTGAGGATATTAATTGTTCCAGTTTTGCATGTGTCATTTTTACCCAATCTCGCCTGATTCAAGACATCTGCTACAGTAAGATCTGGTCAAACAAACTATTGGCTGAAAGCTGTGTCAAATAAATATCTGATATATCATTGGTTAAAAACTAAACAAGCCTGCTGGCTAGTGACATCATCACGTTTTGTTTATGTATTTGTTATTTCCAGAAGTCCAGAAATGTTATGTTTTCTGGCACTGTGCCAGTCTGCCAGATTATTTTATTTATTTTATTTCCAGAAGTCCAGAAACTTTATGTTTCAGGCACTGTGCACTTTGCAAGACTTTTTTGAAACAGATATCACAATGTCTTGAATAAATAAAAATACTGTGAACAAGCACTTTTTTGCCTCTTCTGTTACACATACGTCTAGCTACATCAAACTGTCCGGCAATGAATAGAGTAGGCTTTTTCAAAATCACTGTATCATGATACCATCGATATAATGGACAAAATTGTATTACGAGTACATTGTAGTTGCGAGTAGCCTACACCAGAGTCCTATACAATTATTCTTGCCTCACTAAATGCCGCAAAGTGTCCTCCTTTTTAGTGTTATGGAAATGGTCACCCTAGTCAATATCCATGGCTTAGGTTTATTTGACAAGTTGTAAGGAACACTTTCGAGTCCAAACTTTAGTGTAATCGTTTGTTTTACCCCGTTGCAGTTTCCCCTATTAAATCCAGTCATGCAGCAGTTTTTTTTTTTTACCACTCAGTCCAGCTGAGGGAGCGCGTTCCGGCGGGAAAGTGACGTCGATGCATACCCTCTATTATTATACAGAAGTTTATCATCTCAGTGCATTGCGGGGGGCCAAGATGGCGCTGTTCCAGCAGACGTGCTGCAATCTTAATCCTCAGACATCATCAAGATTCACATGCAATAAGTGAAAAAAATTGTTTTATTCTTAGTCTTTTATGTCAACAACTTTATAGGGACTAATTTTAACTTTGTTTGAAAACTCGATCATATGGGCAAACGCAAGGCGAAACATCACTCCGAGGCGAACATGGAGAAAAATGAAAATATGATACCATCTCAACTATTCGCCCAGTATCCTGATGAAACAATGCTGACTGATTTATCTTTTGATTCGGTTGATACAGTCAATCCAGAGAAATCCTTGGCAACCCCACTGCCATGTACACCAGCTAAAAGTCCAGCGCCAAAAAAGGAAAGATAACTTCTCCTGACTGTGACCTCAACAAAGTTATGGTCGCCATTCAGTCTCTCTCTGCAAAATGTGAAGTAATTTTTGAAAAGGTTACATCCATGACAACTGTGAGAAACACTGATCATGCCATGACCTTTTTGAATAAATCTGTGGAAAAACTTCTTAAAGATACCACCAACCATAACGAAAGGATCTCCGCGCTGGAAAAGAAAACTTCAGACTTGAGAGAAGAGAACAAACAACTCAAACTTCAGCTGCTGTAGGCCAATAGTTATCGACGAAGATGGGGACTGAGACTGCACGGGATGAAGGAGGAAGATCCTCAAGAAAACATTCGCGATTTGGTGATCAGTGTTCTTGGCAAGATTTCCCCCAAAATTGCTGGGAAATTAGGTGGTGGATTCTGTGCACAGAATCGGAAAGAAGAAAGACGGCAACTCAGCGAGAGGTATAATTATTCAATTCAGCATGCGTCACTTTCGGGATATTGTATGGAGGGATGCAAGAGGCTCGAAATTCCTAGAGGAAGCCCATCTTCGTTTAAAAGAAGACCTGTCACCTGAGGAAAGAGTAGCACGGGCCAAGGCATGGCCGTTGGTTCAAAAAGCCAGAGAAGAAGGCAAAAGAGCGTCTTTCATCGGTGCTTTCGCTTACATCGAAGGTAAAAAAGTGAATATTGACATTTAGTTAACACTGAGTGAATAAAGGACTCACAGACAATTTCATTGTCCCTAAAAACTTAAAATGTGGACTTGCAATATTGGTTGACTTTGTTGCATGTGAGATCCTGATGGGTCTATTTGTTTTCATAGTAACAAATAGCTTAAGCTAATTTAGGAGGTCTTGTTCGTTGTTGGTTTTTTTTTATCTGTTCTTGTCTTTGTTTTCTTTATCTTTTGGATGACAGATCATTATTTTGGGAAATTAGACTTTATTTCTCTTAATGTCAGAGGTTTAAGGAATATAGATAAGAGGAAAGCACTTTTTCTTTTTATTAAACACAGAGAAGCTCAAATTATCTTTTTCCAGGAAACACATTCTTGTGATAGTGACCTAAAGTTTTGGAAATCGCAGTGGGGCGATTCTGTTTTTTTCTGTCACGGAACAAATCATTCTGCGGGGGTCGCTGTTTTACTATTAAACAAATTGAAGGGAGATGTAGTGGAAACAATTTATTCTGGAGAAGGGAGGTGGATTATAATAATTTTAAACACAGACGATACGAAATTTATCATTTGTAATGTCTATGGACACAATAATAATAGCTCTTTAAATGCATGTATGTTTAAAAAACTTAGCCAGTTACTACTAGATTTAAAAATAAAATATACAGATGCCTATCTTTTGATTGGAGGTGACTTCAATGAAGCTCCAAATGATTCAATAGATAAAATCCCTCCAAAGAACAGTGGCCTACATCTAAAATTTTTGATCTGCTTTGTGATAATTTACAAGTTACTGATGTCTGGCGTTTTTACATCCACACAATAAAGAATATACATGGACAAATAATGATATGACAAGCAAATCACGACTTGATTTTTGGCTCCTATCTAGTAATGCAATTCAATTTGTTTCAGATACTTCAATTGGTTATTCACCTTTATCAGATCATAGATTCATTTTAATTTCTTTAATTGGCAAGGCAGACTGTGACAAAGCTGACCTAATTGTCCCCGCTGGGCAACACTGGCGCGCGCGCGCACACACACACACACACACACACACACACACACACACATGTATTCACACAGAAATACTAACCTTTGTAATGGTCCACGCTCATTTCCCCCTCCCGCTGTTTCTACCATCGGTGGCGCGGGTGCACACGCAGTCCCGATGGCACACGGACATGTTGAACATCATTTCTTTCCCCCCCCGTCAGTATTCATAACCCTGGACATTTCACACACTCACACTACTCGTTGTTTGACGTATTGTCCTGTCTTGTCCTTGTTTTACGGTGCGTTCCAAACGGGATATATCGCCCTCCGAAGGGCACTTCGGAGTGAAAATAATCATGGCCGCCATATTGAAGGGTCGTTCCAAACCAAAGTGCTCAAAACTGGCCACTTCAAAGGGCCCTTCGGAATGAAGGATTTCGAAGGGAACAACTGATGGACACTTCGGGCCCCCATGATCCTTTGCACAGGGAAGTTGTTTGACGTCACAGAATGGGTACAGGAGGTTAGGAGTTCGATTTTAACTATAAAGGTATGTATAATATTTTTCTGTACTACTGCAATATTTATACGAGTTAGATTTGGTACATTATTATGGTCAAAATGACATTGTACTTCAAAAAAAAAAAATACTTTACAGCTCATTTATCAGTCCATTCAAATGTTTCAAATACATAGATACAATATAGCCTACATGCGGTAAACCTAAAATAAATAAATAAATAATAACGTTAAACAAAAGGCGCAGCTTGCACAATTTATCATCCTTGATTGTCTCGTTAAGATGACGCTGAAGTGCGTTCCAAAAGAACAGTTTTTTTTACCCCTACACCCTTCATCCCTTCGAAGCTCTCACTCCGGAGGGTAAACCCTCTGAAGGGATTAGGGCATAGGGATGAGCCCTTCTGAATGGAACGCAGGGCCAGTGTGTTCAATTGGGCATGCGATGGTCGGTGTTCCGGTGTGAGATACTGCGTCGCAAACAGAGCAATCGAGCGGCGATCGGTTATGACGTCACTGACCGCACCGGAAGCCGGCCAAACCATTGTTTAATTGTTAAATAGGGGTACCCATGTTTTATGTATGATACATTTAAAGTGTTAAATGTAGTATTTTTGTAATGAATGTTCTTATTTGTGGATTATGTGTGGAGTTTGTGTTTAAGTTAATTGAATGTATAGGAATGAGTGGAAATGGGTTAAGTAATTTAAGAGTTTATACCTGCTATACATACCTGGTTTGAGGAGTCCTGTGGTAGGGGCGTGGTGTAGTCTGGCCTATATAAGAGCAGGCCAGACTCAAACTAATTGCTTGTTTACCAAGTCAAAGTGAGAGTGCAACTGCGGTGCCTCGAACGAACCTCAAACACCTGTATATTGTGGATACTTACCTTTATATTTTTGGTTGGATTATTTCCTCTTTATTTTGCTGTTTGTTGTTTTTTTTTTTTTTTTTGGTACTTTGGTTTTTTTTTTCCCCATTTTTTTTTTTTTTCCTCGCACCTGTATATATAATTCACCGTTGGACTGTATATTTTTTTTGGCACTGTAAATAAACCACACTTGCACAAAAGTGCTATTGCGGGCTGAGCCATCAATTTTTAACATCTTTTACGGACATTCACTTCGTCCCCAAGCGAGTGGTGGTTCTCGCTTTATCACACAGACAGTTGTAAAAGAATTCGTGGATATTTGAAGTTCAATAATAAACTACTTTTAGATGAAAAATTTGTGGATTCTGTAAAAAAAAGCTGCTTATGTTTTAGAAGATAAATCAATGAGTCAGACTCAAAGATGGAATTTTTTAAATTCAAAGTCAGACAATTGGCAATGCGTCATGGTAAAGAACTAAAGTGGCAAATTCTAAAAGATGTCATGAGATTCTCAATGAGCTTGACAGGTTACTATCTAAAGAAACTCTTAATACAGAAGAGGAAAATTTATTGGCTAGTTTGAGAAACGAAATAGACGATCATTACTTATTAGAGAATTAGCTAGGGGTGCATTTATAAGATCTAGGGCTAAATGGTTGGAAATGGGAGAGAAAAATACCAGTTATTT
Source organism: Culter alburnus (assembly GCA_028476615.1). Lineage (NCBI taxonomy): Eukaryota > Metazoa > Chordata > Actinopteri > Cypriniformes > Xenocyprididae > Culter > Culter alburnus. The sequence continues at coordinate 18,437 of JAOTNS010000728.1, forward strand.
TTTTGCTCTGGAAAAGAGAAATATTAAAAGGAATTGTCTAAACACTTTGAAAATTGATGGTAATATAAACAAAAACCCCAGTCAAATTAATAATATGTGTATTCTTTTTTTAACAAACTATACTCCTCAAATTATATGAAAACAATGCAAGATTATTTTTACAAAAAATCGAACCTTACACTCCAAAGATCTCAAGTGAATTTAAAGCGATCTGTGAAAAAGACCTTCTTTAGAAGAACTTACCAAAGCAATGCAGTCTATGAAGAAAGGTAAATCCCCTGGCTCAGATGGCCTTACTATTGAATTTTATGAACACTTTTGGGAAATTATTAAGAGACCATTACTTAGAATGTATAATGAATGTTTAAATAATGAAGAATTATGCACCTCTATGAAACAAGGCCTTATTACCCTGATACCTAAACCAGGTAAATCTTCTCTCCCTTGACAACTGGAGGCCAATAACATTATTAAATTTAGATTATAAATTTTATCATTAATTTTTGCAAAAAATTAAAATTTGGTCTATGTGAAATAATTAATGAAACTCAAACAGGTTTATACCTAAAAGACATATAAGTTGTAATATAGATTAATTTTAGATCTTATAGATTATGCCGCTCATATTAAATCAGAAGCAATCATACTGTTTCTAGATTTCTACAAAGCGGTTCGATACCATCAAGCATAATTTTATATTCTCTACACTAGAAATTGTTTGGTTTGGAGAGACTTTTATAAAGATGGTTAAAATGATATATAAAGATATTAATAGTTCAGTTCTCTTACAGTTTGATACATCTACAAGATTTCCTATTAACAGGGAGTTAGGCAAGGTTGTGGAATCTCCCCTTTTTTGTTCCTGTTAGTTGTGGAATTACTGTCTTTGAATATTCGAAATAATCCTGATATTAAAGGGTTGTCAATTTTCGACTGTGAGATTAGAATTTCGCAACTTGCAGACGATACAACCCTGTTTTTAGAAAACACAAATCAGGTTGCTGAGGTTCTTGAAACTATAGATACCTTTACACAGGTTTCTGGTCTAAAATTAAATATTCCCAAATGTGAATCCTTTGTCTATATGACAGCCTTGAAACTTCTGTAAATGATATACCTATTAAGATAATGTGAAGTATTTTGGTATTTATATTGTCAAGAAATTTCACTTAGGCAAGAAATGAATTTCCTTCCTAAAATTAAAAAGGCAAAACTAATATTCAACAATTGGCTTCAAAGAGATTTATCCTTTCTTGGCAGAGTTCTTTTAATAAAAGCTGAAGGACTGTCTCACTTTATATACCCATCTTTCTCATTGTTTGTCCATGATAATTCTTGTAAACAAATTAATAGTTTACTGTTCAAATTCTTTTGGAAAAATAAACATCAGCATTGAAAAAACATGTTATATGTAGTAAGAAATCTGATGGGGGCTTTGACATGTTTGATTTTTTTTGACATTAATTATACCTTCAAAGTAAACTGGATAAAGAATTGTCAATTCACCGGATTCTATTTGGTACTTATTCCACACATATCTATAAAAAAGTGGGAGGACTTAAATTTTTTGTTAACTTGTAACTTCTCCCTTCCAAACTCCCTATAAAACTCTCTAAATTCCATGAACAGGCTCTGTTGGCTTGGAAACTTTGCTTTGTTCACAATTTCTCCCCACATAAAGTGAAACTGTGGAACAACGAGACATTCTAGTTAAGACCAAGTCAATTTTTTTTTAAGAACTGGCATGAGAAAGGTATTGATTATCTTTGTGATTTACTAGATCCACAGGGGAATGTTATTCTTATTATGATTTCATGTCTAAACACAATTTTCCAGTTGTTCACAAGAATTTTTTACTATGGTAAAAGCTATACCTAATGGTCTTGTTTATTTAATGAGATGTCACTTATCATTTAAAGAGATTGTAAAGATGCCAGAAATTTTTGGTTGAAGACAGAAGTATTTATGACCCAAAATGTAGTAACAAAATGATAAGAAATGTATTTCAGTCTAGGAAAAGAATTACTCCAAGGGGAAAATTTTTCTGGAATTCTTTAATAGATAAGATTAATTGGAAAAAAGCATGGCTCTTACCCTATAAATTTTGTGTCTCTAATAAAATTAAATAAATACATTTAAAAATGTTGCACAATATATACCCCACTAATGAAATTATTTCTAAATTCATTAACACTAGTTTAAATTGCAATTTTTGCAAGTCTAGTATTGAGTCAATCGATCATCTTTTCTTCAGATGCCCCCTTGTTAAAGATTTTTGGTCCGAGCTGGCAAATTTTTTGACTTCGAAATCTAATTTGGTCATTGATTTCACTATGTGTGATATATTCTGTTACTTTTCACATTGTAAACAAAATATAGATATATAGGGAATGTAGTTATTTTGTTGGCAAAATATTACATTCATAAATGTAAATTTTTTTCAACAGTGCCCAAATTAAACCATTTTCTCTGTGACTTTAACTATTTAATTAAAACACTAAAAAAGATTAACAACAAAAAAAGTGTCAAATTTATGATTACTGTATAATGATTTGATGAATGTTATGTAAATTGTTTTTATTACCTCTGTATTTTTATTTATTTTTTATTTATTTTAACTTCATGCATTTATTTGCCTTATTATTTATGTTTGATGTCATCCATTGTTATATTGATATGTTTAAGTTGTTCTTGTTCAAACTTGCAAAAAAAAAGAAAAAAAAAAAAGAAGTTCATCTCAGTCTTTTGCTGCCACCCACAGGAATAGATTGGTATTGCAATGTTAAACACAAGTACAACTGCAAACATATTCCTGAATGATGAATTGTGTAAAGTTTTAGGTATACTTTATTGTCTTTTTAAAATCATTAGGCCTATTAGTTTTTAAAGAAAATGCTCTTTTCTGAATCTCTTTTGTGAAATAACATTTACTGTGCACTTTGGGGGCATGATAAGCATTGCTAATAGGCTACTTAATATATTGTGGTAATTAAAATGATTATTTAAAACAGCACATTTGATTTATGTTTGTTTCCAACTAATATTTATGAACATTGACTCAAAGCAAGAAACATGAAGCAGTTGGTTATCAGTGTTTGTATTTTTATATCTGCAGGTGCTGTGCTTTGATACTGCAAATAAACTTGATTCCTGTCCCTGAAATCAGTTTCCTGTATGTATGACTTTGTCTCCCCTCTATCTTGTATGTTTTTCCCCAGTTAAGTGTCTCTATAAGGTGGAGGAGGAGTCCTGTTCATCAGTGCTGACGTGCTTTTAATAAATATGGTGAGAATCATAAATACGTCTTCTGATTTGTCACTGAAGCTTTTTGATGATTTCCTTTCTTCTGTCTAATAAGGTAAAAGTGACTTTGATTGGCTTGTTGTTTGGTGGTTATGCAGCCTTCTGTCTCTGTCTCTCTTGAATCTTTCACTTCTGAGTTGATGTGTGTGTGTGTGTGATCAGTGAATATGGAGAGCTATCTAACACTCATTTTTTTGTCATCTGTGCTCAGACTCGCCACAGCTGGTACGTACACATTCAGGATCATTATGTGTGAGTTAATCTGATTGACTCTGTTTAGTGTTATGAAATTGTCATAATATAATTTATTTCACTTTTTTTTGCATAATATATTAATATTAATATAACTGTGAATTTCCTTCTCTCGTGGCCATTTTCTCTGTTCCTTTCTCTTAACTGATGTAATGTCTTTTGTTCTCTATCTTCTCTCACACATACATTTTATATACATTTTTCTATCTTGTCTACAGGCAGAGTGAGGCTGGTGGGTGGCAAAAGTCACTGGCTGGTAGATTGGAGGTTATTATAGTAAAGTATGGGGAACCGTGTGTGATGATTATTGGAGTTTGACAAACACTGCAGTGGTGTGTAGAGAGTTGGGTTGTGGTTATACAGGTTCTTCAAATGCAATGCATGTTGCCTACTTTGGTCAAGGATCAGGGAAAATCTGGATGGATAATGTGATGTGTAGTGGATCAGAGTCCTCGATATTCAAATGCCCAAAACTTAAATTGGGTGAACATAATTGTAAGCATAGTGAGGATGTTGGAGTTGTTTGCTCAGGTAGGTTAATTTCCTCTCCAGCTTTCATCATCATCAAAAATAGCATTATTTATTATATTAAAAAAATGTATGTAAAGTAGATTTTGAAATGAATGGTCAAAGGTCATAAATAGGAAAGACCAGCGATTGTGGTAACACAGGGTTAAAGTACCATCAGTTTAACTTGTTAGAATTGAGTTACGGGGTTAAAATTGCTTAATATTATGTCAATATACATGTCCACCATCCTCCTGATGTGATGGTAGAAGTTATTGTAAAATATAAAGAATCTTCATGACAATAATACTTTTTGAAGTAAAAATATTGGTTTATAATTGGAATTGTAATCAGGTTGATGCAAGTTCGATGACAGACCTGAATCTGACTCTCTTGATTAATTTTATATATAACATTTATTCTAAATATGAAAAAAACCTTTAACCTAAATTTTAAAAAATACCTCCTAGAAATTTAACAAAACAAATTCATATACAACTGGTGTTCTATTAGTGTTAGAAGACCCAACCCAGGGCCAGACAACTCAGTAGCTGACTACCACCTGTTACTCTACAATTTTAATTTGTAGCAGATTTAATTTGTCCACAAAACTCTGACTTACAAATGTTAAAGCAAAACTTCAACACTGCATGGTCTCCTCAATATAAAAACAAATATCGAATTTGTGATTTTATTATTCTTTTGGAGAATATTTTAGTGCTTTATGTTATGATATTTTAAATGTTTCATTTCATTTCAGGCGTCAGGCTTGTTGGACATTCTCGCTGCTCCGGGAGGTTAGAGGTGCCTCATGGGAACACATGGATGTCAGTGTGTGCTGCTGCCTTTGACCAGCAGGATGCAGAGGTTGTGTGTAGAGAGCTGGACTGTGGGGCTCCTGTACAGGTGCTGGGAGAAATGCTTTTGGCAAAGGAGACGCTCAGATGTGGACACAAGAGATTCAGTGCAGAGGAAATGAATCTCAGTTTGCTCTCTGTCCAGTATCATCCTCACGCAGCAATTGTTCCCATGATAATGATGTTAGACTGGTGTGTGCTGGTAGGCGAACACAAAAACACTTTGATTCAAAATAAAACATAACACTGATAGCCAACTTTATTTCCTCTCTTTCTCCTTGTTTCTTGTTTACTTGCACTTTTTCAGAAACATTGAGATTAGTAGGTTATGGCAGTTCATGTGCTGGTAGAGTGGAGGTTCTTCATGATGGTCAGTGGGGAACAGTGGGTGATTTAGGCTGGGATATACATGATGCTGCAGTGGTGTGTAGAGAGCTGGGATGTGGAGAGGCTGTTGCTGCACCTAAGCATGCCCAGTTTGGTCGGGGGAAAGGACCAGTCTGGATTATTAATGTGAGGTGCACTGGAGTAGAATCTGCACTGAAAAACTGTGGATCACATGGTTGGAAAAAACATAAAGCTAATCATGATGATGATGCTGGGGTCGTCTGTTCAGGTGAGCTCTCCTAGTAGGCATGTTCATCTGCAATCTTTTTTAGAATTCACTCAACTTTTTCAATTTCAATTCTGATATTTACCATAAAGATGGTATAATAGATAATAATAATAAATTATAACTAATAAAATGTAAATATTTATATCTTAGCATACCTGTTCACAAATAGCACATTTCAATTTAGAGTGTCCATCTTTTTATTAAAGGAATCAGGCTGGTTGGAGGTTCTCGCTGCTCTGGGAGATTAGAGATACGTGAAGATCAGTCGTGGATGTCAGTCTGTACTGCTGCCTTTGACCAGCAGGATGCAGAGGTTGTGTGTAGAGAGCTGGACTGTGGGGCTCCTGTACAGGTGCTGGGAGAAGATGCTTTTGGAAAAGGAGATGCTCAGATGTGGACACAAGAGATTCAGTGCAGAGGAAATGAGTCTTATATATCTGTCTGTCAAACATCATCAACATACACTGTACCCATGAGAATGACGTAGGACTGTTATGTTCTGGTAATGGAGAAATATTCAGCATTTCAACATTTTAAGATTATCACATACAATTAAAAATAATATTTTTGCTTGTTTCATACTGTTTTCATACCTAATTTTCCTTGTCCCAGGTTACACTGACCTCAGAATGGTCAATGGTCCTGACATCTGTTCGGGTCGAGTTGAGCGTCAGTACTTCAGTAAATGGGGCCACAGTGTGTGATGCATGCTGGGATATGATAGCTGCCAATGTCCTCTGTAGACAGCTGAATTGTGGGATTGCCTGTGCTGTTTGTGGGATCAGACTGGTTGGAGAGGGAGTGGTGAAATCTGGGCTGAGTGTTTGAATTGTGACGGGAATGAAACAAAACTCTCAGAATGTTCCATCTCTTCATGGAGTCGAGCTGAATGTTCTCATAGACGAGATGTTGGAGTCATCTGCTCTAGTGAGTCCATATTACAGAAGATTCACTGAAATTGTGCTGCTAAGAGACTCAGTAATGCAAATGCACAATATTCACTACATGTATTGCATGTTCATATCAGAAGGATTAATGCTTTTCATTAATTTCTGAATTTAGAATGTTAAAAGTATTACGGTTAAGTATATTCTCAACTGCGATATTTTAAAACATGAGATCTTCTCCTCAGATTCCCTCTGGCTGTTCTGATGGTCTGGTGCGGTTTCCTGGAGAGAACAGTGTAGGGGAGGGTGAAAGTTTCCATCCATCAGTCTGGAGGAGAGTTCTGCTGGACTCCTGTCTCACTGAATCCTCTGTGGTCTGCAGACGCTGGGCTGTGGCTCTGTGCTGAACTTCTCCGGCTCCTCTTCATCCAGTCCTGAACACAGTCCATGAGTGTGTGACGGGCTTCCAGTGCTCTGGGATGAAGCTCATCTGGGGAACTGCAGCTCTCACAAACTCTCAACTGCAGCTCCACACAACAGTGTCAGTCCCTGTCTTGGTGAGAAGAGCAACATCTGGGCAGATTCTTCAGTTGTTTATGATCACTAATGTGTTTCTCTTTCTCTGAATATCAGAGTCGCGGGTCCATCAGGCTGGTGGGTTCTGGGGACTGTGCAGGGAGGCTGGAGGTTTTCAACAGCGGCTCATGGGGGACCGTGTGTGATGACCTCCTGGGTTAAAAAGATGCCCATGTGGTGTGCAGACAGCTGCAGTGTGGAGTGGCCCTCATAACCAGCAGGTACCAGCCTGTTTGGTCCTGGTTCTGGACCCATATGGCTGGATGAGGTGAGTGTGAGGGGATGAGACGTCCTGTGGAGCTGCTCTTCTCCAGGCTGGGGAAAACATGACTGTCAACACAAGGAGGATGTAGGAGTCGTGTGCTCAGGTAAATGGTAAACAATAAGTTAAATAATAACATTTCAATAACCTATGTGACTGATAATATCCGGTATACTATTATGCACATTAACAGCAGTGTTGGGAACTGAGAATAGGTCCTTATTCAGAACATTTAGAAAATATTAAACTAGGGCTGTCAAACGATTAATCGCATACAAATTAAAAGTTTGAGTTTGCCTAATATTGTGGTGTACTGTGTGTAATTAGATGTATATATAAATATAACACTTCATTATATATTTGAGAATATTTACAGTATGTATTTTTTAGTTTTTATATACTTTTATATTATATATAATACAAATATTTGTACATACATATTTCTCTTAAATATATACATTAATTTGTGTGTATTATATATACATATTAATTACACACAGTACTCCATTTATTAGGCAGTACACATAATTAGGCAAACTCAACTTTTATTTTGTATGCGATTAATCACGATTAATCATTTGACAGCCCTAATTAGAACTGATTCCATTAACGGTTCTTTCACATGTACTTTTCGATGTAGATGGAATAAAATACTCTGACAGACTTCGCTCTGAAGACTTTCTTATCAGTACCGCAATACAACATCACTGAACATCAACATATTGCCTCTTACTAAAGTCTGTGTAAACACTCTTTGCATGAATTGTTTTAAATGTTTTAATATATTTATTATTAAAAGTATCTCATCCTTTGGAAATGATGTGCATTTTGTTTTTTCCAAGTATTTATTCCTTAAAAGAACTAAAAGAATCATCAAGTGATCAAATTATTTTATTTCCATCCCAATTAACAGACTTAAGTCAATGAGAGTTGAAGTTGATTCCTTGTCTTTCTAGAGTTTAAAGAGATCAGGTTAACTGAGGGCTGTGAAGGGAATGTGGAGGTTTTCTACAATGGATCCTGGGGTAATGTGGTTACAATAGATTGGACAGAGACCAGCGAGTCTGATCTGTCAAGAGCTGAACTGTGGAAGATCTGCAGTGAACCCAATTATTCAAAGGACTGAAGTCTTATAATTGGCTTGATTATTTTAATTGTCGACGTCATGATTCCACTATATTCTATATTCCACTATATTTTAAAAATGTACAAAATCCAACCGTTCATTGAAGAATAAGAATTTTAAATGGGGGAAAATTCTCATTATGAAATAAATGTTTTTCTCTAATACACATTGCTCACAATTAATTATACCCTTTTATTCAATACTTTTTCTAGCAGGGACAGTCAGGTTTTGATTTTTTATCTTTTGCTGTTTGATAGAATCCATGATGCCATGTATCCATGTCCAGGATCTCTGGCAAAAATAGGCCCCAACATTAAAGATCCAGCAGTATATTTCATTGTACACATGGGGTACTTTTTATTCCTGTGTGCACCAAACCCATCTTAAGTGTTTGCTGCTAAAAAGCTCATTTTTTGTTGCTGTTTCATCTGACCATAGAACGTTTAAAAAGTAACTGACACGACTGGAACTTCAAACAGGATGGGTTCTATGGGTTCTGACCGCTTCTGCTAGAACTCTAATAATGGGCTTCCATCAGGCAATGCACAAAACAAACACAAAATAAACACAAAATGTGTCTGAGCACAAAACCAGCTTCTGCCATTACCATCTCAGTCGCCTGACCTGAAACCCTATAGAAAATGAGTGGAGTGAACTGAAGAGAAGAAGCACCAACATGGAGCTGGGAATCTGAAGGATCTGGAGAGATTCTGTATGGAGGAATGGTCTCTGATCTCTTGTCAGATGTTCTCCAAACTCATCAGGCATTATAGGAGAAGACTCAGAGCTGTTATCTTGGGAAAAGGAGGTTGCAAAAAGTATTAAATAAAAGGTATGATTAATTGTGAGCAATGTGTATAGAGAAAACATTTATTTCATAATGAGAATTTTCCCCCATTTAAAATACTTTTAAAGAGATTTTTTTTTCACAGCCTTCTTTATATAAAAATATATATATTAAAATATATATAATATATATATATATATATACATTAATCTATGCACTTGAACACTAATAATTTATAATAACTTTACATAGTTTATAAAATGTATTGTAAATGTGTTTTTATAATTTTTGCTGAAGCGCTGGTCAGTGATGTTATGTGTGTGATTTAGATCATGTTCCTCTCAGACTGAGTGGAGGGGAGGGCCGGTGCTCTGGAAGGCTGGAGGTGTTTCATAACGCTGTGTGGGGCTCAGTCTGTGATGATCTGTGGGACATCAGCGATGCTCAGGTGGTCTGCAGACAGCTGGGTTGTGGAGCAGCACTGAGGGCTGATGGGAATTCAACCTCTGATGCTGGTGAAGTGTTGTGTGGCTGAACAGAGTCGAGTGCAGAGGGAATGAGATTCACCTGTGGGACTGTCCTCTCTTCCTGATGAACCACACTGACTGCTCCAACAAATCACGCTGGACTCACCTGTGCAGGTCACAGAAAAACATGACCAATATTAGAATTTTTAGTGCTAATATATTTTGATTAAACTGTCATTTGCTTTTTATTTGATTTGAATGTGTTTTGTTTCTTTTTCGACAGATTTGCCAGATTTGTCAGTGTCCTCTACTCCTGCCACAACAACATCATCTTCTCCTCCAGTTTCTCAGACAGTGAGCTCAACATCAGTCTCGTCCCACAAACTCCTCCGTCTCTCTCTGTGCTTGTGATTGTACTGGGAGTTGTGCTCTTACTGCTCTTAGTGCCACTGCTTATACTGATTCAGCAGAACAGAGTGATGAGGAGAGGTAGGAGAGATCCAGAGACTGTCATATTGTGTCTTATTCAGTGTGGGATCAGTCATGTGTTGTGAACTGACAGCAGGTTTGTCTCTCTACACTCACAGCTCTCTCTAAGAGGAGACACAGGAGCACGACTGAGGCCGTTTATGAGGAGATTCATCACAGACACAATCACTTCACTCAGAGGGGTGAGACATGAGCCCTGAATCTTATTTAATATGATGAATTAATAAGAGAGTCTGTCAGACACTTATGTTCATCTATTATTAGTCCTGTTAAACCTCCTGCAGAAAACCACAGAGCTGCAGGTGTGTGTGTGTGTGTGTGTGTGTGTGTGTGTGTGTGTTGTTTCTTCCTGTGTGTATTTCTGGAAGGCAGTGAGGAATGGGTTCATGTGAGGATACATGTGTGTTTACTAATAGCCTCTAAAACATGAGATTTCTGCCTCTAATGCTTTTAAATGTAAGTAATTAATATTGTTGTGTGTTTTCAGTAACAAAATGCTTTATAATCCAAAGGAAATGAGGATTCAGTCTGTTTGTAATGATGAACATGTTTCTGACTGTTCTGCTCCTTTAACAGGAGTCTCATCTCTGAAGAACTGCATTCTGGGTATGAAGATGCTGATGAGCTTCTCTCAGGTTAGAGAGCTGAAGAATATTCAAAACAACATTTAAAATAAATAATTGATTTACAAACTCTAAAAAATGTATCAAATGTATTTCACATATTTTACCTCTAAATTAAATGTGTTTGAATGTTTCAGTTGTTCACAAAACTAAAAGTTTTCTCTTATTAGAAAAAGAGTTCAAGACTGAATATTATGATGATGTCACCAATGGCCTGAAAGGTCAGTTATTGATCACATGATTCATTCATTACCAGATTATTAAAAAAGTTGAATGTTCTCAAGAACTGCAACAGCATTTAAATTTTGTTATCAAAATATTAAAAACACTCTAAATATAAACAGTTTTGATGCAGAAGAGATGATGAAGGAAATCACACCGGGATACTATGATGATGTCATCACTGATGGACTGAAACCATGCAGATCAGGTGTTGCTCTGATATTATATAATAAGATATGAAATATTTAAAATATATAAAATCTGTGTATATACATTAAATATCAATTATATTTTGTATGGGTGTCTCATGTTCAATTTGTAGAAGACACACCTGAGAGCTATGATGATGTCATGACGAGTGGACAGAACTTTAATATTAAAAAAGGTGTTTTTACTTTTTATTCATTTTTTGTTTGTGTGTGTTTAACATAATACCTCTGAAGTGATGCTCAGTATTGATATGATGATGTATCATTTGTTCTGTTTATATCTTCATGTTTTATGTAGGTACACACTGGGCATTATGATGATGTCATCATTAATGGACAGCATTCCAGTGTAACAGGTGAGTCACCACAGAACTGTATTTTATCATCATCCACTAATATTGAACATGTTTCTACCATTAATGAAATCATGGACTTCCATCAGGAGTAATCTAATAGTCTCAGACAGTCATGAGGAGAAAGAGATCAGTGACATCATCAGTGAACACAATCGTATTAAAATCACAATGTGAGGTTTTATTTCACATGTGTATCAGAGGGAGATCAGGAGGAGTATGATGATGTGAAAACAGCAATGAAGATGAAGAAACCTGTTGGGTCGGTTATTGTCACATTTGTACATAACTATATACTTTATTCATTATGTTGCTCATTTTTAAAACTAAATCTTGATGCATTTATAACAATGAATTTGCTTTTGTTTTAAAACAGACTATGATGATGTGGGGGAGGAGTCAAATAAAGGGAGGGGCTATATGACTCACTGACCACACCCACTGCCTCTCATCATCAAATCATATTACAGTTACTGGAGATACTGGGAGTTTATTATGTTGCTACTAATGCATCAATGCCTTATGTTTTCATGTTATTTCAAATCTTTTTGAATGAAATGTGATGTAATAAGTGAATTTTTATTATCTTCATGAATAAATTAATTTTTTAAAAAAGAATTTGGAGGAAAGTGGACAAAAGAAAATGTGGAAAAATTATTCTTTGGTGATTTTAGGCAGTATCTAATAATGACAAAATTTTAAATAAATGTAGAGCATAATAATTCCCAATGCAGTTTTAAGAAACTTTAGTGATAACAACAAAAAGGTTTGCAAAGATTATTGTATGCATAATTTTGTTCATAAAAAAATCACACACTTTTAAACACCTGCACAGTTTATTGTGTGATACTCTGGAATATTTTAGATTAGCTCCATCTGCAGGATGAGTTTGGACTGATTATTCTGGGTTTTTCTTTTCAACAACTTTTCAACTATCAAGAACACAGACTATAATAAAACAGGCATCAAACATTTACCAAAGAATTTAAAGGGTGCTGAACATGTTTACATGACATTAGACTATATTGTACATTCCTTAAGACAAGGTTAACTTATAAATATATCCTATCTTTTCTTCTTTTCTAACTGTGCATGAAAGTAAACTAATTCAGTTACCTCAACATGAAAGTAACATAATCTGATCATTTTTGTTACTTTTATTTATTTTTTATTATTATTATTATTATTATTATTATTATTATTATATTTTAATTCAAGACCATACATGCAAATAAATATGAACAGTATATCAAGTTCGCTTTGACTCGTCCATGTATAGCCATGTGGACGTGCCCGGTGTAAACACGGTAAGTTTCTGCGCATTGGACTAACGTTACACTGTATTTCAGTCATGTATTTACTGTATTTCAGTCATGGTTGCATGAACGTTACTCTTCTAGAACTGTATTTACAATAAAATCAGTGACCAGCTCCCATTGAACGCACAGTTTGATGCTCTGTTGTTCTAGGGGAGATATTAACAGTTAAGAAGATTCAACTAAAGTTTTTAATTTTCTCATTTAAAAAAATTGGGAAAATAAATAATTAAAAATGTCATCATTTGACAGTTTCATTGATTTTAATAAACCTTAGGCATACCTTTAGAAACGATTATTATAAGAACCTGCTGAAAATACAATAAATAAGCCTCTCTCTTGGACATGGACTCATCTGATCACAGCACACATTTCCACTGTGTTTTAGATCATCTGAGATGAACTCGGGCCCAGAGAACTCACCGCCATCTCTGCACTGAACAGATGTCTAGCTTTCTCCTTGTGTAACAGAGATCAAGTTGTATTTTTTGATGCAGCAGCAGACTGTGTTCAGTGACAACAGTTTTCTAAAGTATTCCCCATGTGGCAATATTTAACACAGCAGCATGTGATGGTTTCTCATCTAATGCCATCTGAGGGGTCAAGGTCACGCACATTCAACAGAGGTTTCCTATGTTGCTAAACTGACTGAGATTTTTCTAGATTCCCTGAATCTTTTCACAATATTTGCTAGATGGTGAAAGAATTAAAGGGTTAGTACACCCAAAAATGAAATAATGTCATTTATTACTCACCTCATGTTTTACACCCGTAAGGCTTTCGTTCATCTTAAGAACTCAATAATATATTTTGATTAAATCCGATGGCTCAGTGAGGCCTACATTCAAAGAAATGACACTTTCCTCTCTCAAGATCCATAAAAGGTACTAAAACATAATTTAAAACAGTTCATGTTGAGTTCAGTGGTTCTACCTTAATATTCTAAAGTGACAAGAATATTTTTTGGCACAAAGAGAAGCCATGACCCATCTTTGCTTGCAAAACCGAGTCTTTGGTGAGGTTCCTTTTATACATAACACGATACGCTCACCTATTACCAATTCATCTGCTCACTGTGGACTGTTTCAAAACTGTTTACTCAGATATTCTGTAATCTTTTCACTATTATTCTCCTCTGTCACTATTTTTAAGTGTGTTGCAGCATCAAAATGTTTTATATTTACAAAATACAATTAATTTGGCCAGTGAAAACATTTATTTTATTTTTACTTTTGTCAGTTAAATAAAGGTTCAAGAGAATTAAGAAATCACAGATTCTTGATTTTATTGCATTTTACAAAATGTCCCAACTTTTCTTAATTTGGGGTTGTACAATGCCTATCTTATAACAGCAGTAGAGAGTAAAATGAATGTGCTATGAAGAGAGCTATATGTTAAATAAATTACAATTGTAGCTATAAACAAAGTACTGTACTCAAACAAATATACATTTTCTGGCCATAAAAACGGACATTGTATAAAAATATATGAGAATCATAAACAAGACTCTTTTCTGCTATTAAGTGTTTTGCTGCTATCTGCTGGATGAATTCCACATTTGCAATATTAAACACATATAATGCCACAGAATATATGTGGAACAGTAACCAATGTTATTTATTAATGTTGTCTGAAATTTGTCTGTTTGTTGTACCAACCAGTCCAGTTCATTTCATAATTTATTAACATAATGTTAACTGTTTTCCTTGGATTGAATATCATGACATTGTAGTAAATACAATTAATATTATAAACATTTGTTCCAAAATAACTTTAAATTTCAGTTTATTATCATTTTTATATTTAAAACAAAGATTAAGTATTTTTATGTGTGAAATCAAGTGTCAGTAAGTGATCAGTCAGTCATCATGTTGTGTTGTTTTGGTGCAGATCCAGTTTTGATGCTGGAATATAACCTGCAGTGTTTCTCTCAATCTCTTTGTTTAGAGTGTGACTTTATCTCCACGCTGACATATGACTGACACGAGTCTGTCCTCAGTGAAGTGTCTCTTCACGCTGGAGGAGGAGTCCCGCCATCAGCGCTCACACTTTATTGATATATATGGAGAAAATAAAAATGCTGCTTTCTGATTTGTCACTGATTGTGTTTGATGATTTCCTCTGTTGTGTCTAATAAGGTAACAGTGAGTGTCATTGGCAGCTGTGAGAGTCTCTCTCTCTTTAGGGGACTGACAGGAGCCAGTTTCTTCAGTGTGTTTTGAGGGAGCAGAAGGAGAAACAGAGTCAAACAAACAGTGTGACGAGCAGAAGAAGATGGAGGGATGTCTGACACTCGTTTTACTCTCCTCTATAGTCACTCTAACAACATCTGGTAAGTACAAAAGACTGTAAGATGTGAAATTCTACTTGTTGAATAAGCAGTTTTATCTATGATGGCATTAGACCATGAAGCCAAATTGAGGCCTATAATATGTAAATTGAATTTTTGAGGTAGACTATTAATTAAAAATAATATTTTATCATTTATTAAAGCATTTACAGTCAAGCAGTGTAATGACAACAAGATGAACTGTCAAATCCTCTTGTTTATTGGCGCTCAGTTTTATTCTCCAGCTTTAGTTTCTAGAATACTATGAGTACCATGTTCTTGGCATGATATGTCGGAAATGTTCCTCAACTTTGCAATATTCAACAAATGATTGTAGGCTGTTCTACTACTACTGGCTAAATTTCTCTCTCTTTCATGTACAGATTTGGAGACTGTTAGATTAGTTGGTGGTGACAGTCCCTGTGCTGGTCGAGTGGAGGTTCTTCATGATGGTCAGTGGGGAACAGTGTGTCATTATTACTGGGATATGACTGATGCTGCAGTGGTGTGTAGAGAGATGGATGTGGAAAGGCTATAGGGGCTGTGTATAATGCTCGCTTTGGACCAGGATCAGGACCAATCTGATGAGTTATGTGGCCTGTAGTGGATCAGAGTCAACACTGAAGAACTGTGGATCAAGAGGATGGGGTTTAATGGTGGCTGTGGTCATGAACATGATGCTGGAGTCAGATGCTCAGGTGAGCTGCTCCATACATCACCCTGATAATTCATCACTGATCTGACTTTCATCCATAAGCATCATATATGATTTTTTAAATAGTTTTCAGGGCAGTTCATAATTAGTTAATAAATATAACATGTTAATGTTCAACACAATAAAGTGATCTTATGTGCTGTGTTCTCTGTCAGATTCATCAGATACAAAAACCTTCGGAAGGTATAGTCTTGTTGCTGTTTTTCACCTGCTCTGGAAGATTGGAAATGTATTTTGGAGACGATGGTACACAGTGTGTGCTGCTGCCTTTGACCAGAAGGATGCAGAGGTTGTGTGTAGAGAGCTGGACTGTGGGGCTCCTGTACAGGTGCTGGGAGAAGATGCTTTTGGAAAAGGAGACGCTCAGATGTGGACACAAGAGATTCAGTGCAGAGGAAATGAATCACACTTTCAACAATGTTCATCATCAACCTCACCTAATATTAACTGCACCCATGAGAATGATGTGGGACTGATATGTTCTGGTAAATGTCAATGTTTAGCCTCTCTATATAGATCAAATTGTTAAATATTAAAATGTAATTATTTGATCAGTTTCTTCTTGGTTTGATTATTTTTCAGTAAGCTCTCTGTTCTTTGTCCAGGTTACACTGACCTCAGACTGGTCAATGGTCCTGACATCTGTGCTGGTCGAGTTGAGCGTCAGTACTTCAGTGAATGGGGCACAGTGTGTGATGCATGCTGGGATATGAGAGCTGCCAGTGTCCTCTGTAGACAGCTGAATTGTGGGATTGCTGTGTCTGTTGTGGGATCAGACTGGTTTGGGAGGGAAGTGGTGAAATCTGGGCTGATGTGTTTGATTGTGACGGGAATGAAACAAAACTCTCAGAATGTTCCATCTCTTCATGGAGTCGAGCTGAATGTTCTCATAGACGAGATGTTGGAGTCATCTGCTCTAGTGAGGGGATTTTATTGAAATAAATGTTATAAATTATCTAGAAATATCTTAAAGTGTCACATCTTTCACTCAGATTCCTCTCTGGCTGTTCATGATGGTCTGGTGCGGTTGTCTGGAGAGAGACAGTGTGAGGGGGAGGTGGAAGTTTCCATCCATCAGGTCTGGAGGAGAGTTCTGCTGGACTCCTGGAGTCTCACTGAATCCTCTGTGGTCTGCAGACAGCTGGGCTGTGGCTCTGTGCTGAACTTCTCCGGCTCCTCTTCATCCAGTCCTGAACACAGTCATGAGTGTGTGACGGGCTTCCAGTGCTCTGGGAGTGAAGCTCATCTGGGGAACTGCAGATCTCCACGAACTCTCAAGTGCAGCTCCACACAACAGCTGTCAATCACCTGCCTTGGTGAGAAGAGCAACATCTGGGCAGATTCTTCAGTTGTTAGTGATCACTAATGTGTTTCTCTTTCTCTGAATATCAGGTCGCGGGTCCATCAGGCTGGTGGGTTCTGGGGAGACTGTGCAGGGAGGCTGGAGGTTTTTCACAGCGGCTCATGGGGACAGTGTGTGATGACTCCTGGGATATTAAAGATGCCCATGTGGTGTGCAGACAGCTGCAGTGTGGAGTGGCCCTCAGTAACCAGCAGGTACCAGCCTGGTTTGGTCCTGGTTCTGGACCCATATGGCTGGATGAGGTGGAGTGTGAGGGGAATGAGACGTCCCTGTGGGCTGCTCTTCTCCAGGCTGGGGAAAACATGACTGTCAACACAAGGAGGATGTAGGAGTCGTGTGTTCAGGTAAACAGAAAGTAATGTAATTATTTTCAAGATATAATTAATTGTTTTCACAAATATCCTATGATAATGTTCAGCTGGTCATTTTTACAAAATAACTCCAGGATGATCAGGAGCTGATGGGTCTTGTATCATCTTAAAGGGGTTTATTTTTCAACTATGACTACAAGACTGCAATATATAGCATTGCCATGGATGACAATCATTTTTTAATTTTTTATTGACCAAGCAGATTCATGTAGAATATTTTTGTGTAATATATTATGAACCTTATGTAAATATACACTGTGTACATGATATCAGTGTTTGCAGCATGCATTAGACTTGTATTAACCAGTTATTTTAGGTGTTTTTTTGGTTTAGCAAAACCTGGATTCCAGTGGTTTTAATACACAGCCTTTTTCATATTTTTTGTATGTAGCATTTTTGTTTAATACTTTTTTTTTTTTTTTTTTTTTACAATCTTATCAATATTTTTAGTTGAAGTTGATTCTCATCCTTCTCCATCTAGAGTTTAAAGAGATCAGGTTAACTGAGGGCTGTGAAGGGAATGTGGAGGTTTTCTACAATGGATCCTGGGGTAATGTGTGCTGGAACCAGATGGAAACAGACACAGTGAGTCTGATCTGTCAAAGCTGAACTGTGGAAGATCTGGTGTTTTGTCTGATTCTACAACAAGAGTGAAATCAGCTCCTAACTGGCTGGATAAAGTGAAATGTCGACCACATGATTCAATCTATGGCAGTCCATCTTCCCCTGGGGTCAGAATAATTGTAATGAAGATGAAGTGGCCAAAATCCCCTGCTCAAGTGAGATGATATTTAAATGATGATCTCAACAGTCAGGTTTCTTAAAACAATGTTTATAATGTGGTGAGTGAACTCTTTCTGGAAAACTAACTGAGCTGATGGAAAGAGCCTAAATTTATGAGATTTAAATTGTTTTTCACACTGATGATGTTTCACTGAGAGATAATTTCAGAATCAGATTCAAAATTGCTTTATGCCAAGTGTACTTGCACACACAGTATTGGTATTGAAGCTTCCATTACACCCCATATAATATACCAAGACACATCATAACATTTAGAATAAAATATAAAATAGTATAAAGACATATTAGTTTAGTCAAATAAACATTTACGATAATGAACATACAGTGTGTGTGAATAAGTGATTTTTTTTTTTTTTTGCATGTTGTCACAACTTACTGTTCCGATCATCAAACAAATTTAAATATTAATCAAAGATAACACAAGTAAACACAACATGCAGTTTTTAAATGAAGTTTTTTATT
Organism: Culter alburnus; assembly: GCA_028476615.1. Taxonomy (NCBI): domain Eukaryota; kingdom Metazoa; phylum Chordata; class Actinopteri; order Cypriniformes; family Xenocyprididae; genus Culter; species Culter alburnus. The sequence goes on from JAOTNS010000728.1 coordinate 37,333, forward strand.
ATGAAGAGGACACAAAATCCACACCGCACATGGCCCTGTGTGAAAAAGTGCATTGCCCCCCGCGTAAAACATAACTTAACTGTGGGGTTGATCACACCTGAGTTTAAGGTATCTCCAGCCACCCCAGCCGGATTTACTTTACTGCCACCCTTTTGCAACAAGAAATCACGTAAACTAGACCTGCCTGACCAGTAAGTAGACCCAAAATATATCGCGCTGTCCGAGAAACCACGTATGTCCATTTTAGGCCGATTTTGAATGTTTCGACGGATTGAAGTCCAGGTTCATTTCCGGAGACATTGCTTCCGATCGAAATTGGCCAATGAAAAGTTGTGGAAATGCATGGGTCAAGCTGTCATGTTCACGTATATCCATTTGGTTGTCAAAGCTTCAATCCTCCGCGTATCTCCGCCCTGTGATGCATCTCGCCGGTCCGTTTCATCGAAGCTCAGCACTGATACCCGAAAACACTGTGGGAAAGTAATCAGCAAAACTTTGTTTTTGACAACTGTTCTCCAAGTAAAACTTTCACCCCTGACGTCCAATGTACGTCAGATGACAAATGACGGTCGGACTGTGCAACAAGTATCTGTCTAGCATTACCATTTCAGTGTATTTATTCATTGTCCCTTCATAGTTTGTCAAGAGACTTTAATAACATTATAATTAATATTAAATTAAACTAAGCGTATTTAATCAACTAAGACGTAGGCGATTTAATAAACTGAGCGTATTCATTCTGTCCAATATGAAACGCGACTTGGCCATCGATTAATGATCGGACGAACGCTTATCGACCACCGTTAACGGGTAAAATATTCCGTAATGTTCCCATTTAAACTACAATTTTGTCAAATGTGGATTATATCATAGCACTGTCAAGAATATGGTTACATGTAAGAATTCCGTACCAAGTATGACCACGCTACATTCACCTGCTTTGAATACGGTGTTTTGTACTTCCCTGACAAGTAAACCGGTTTGACCTACGTGAGTTTTCCCAGCGGGCAGACGACGATATCCCCAAAAGCTCCATCATGTTGAATCCAAAGAAATGCCCGGACAACGTAAAGAAAGTAATTGAGATTGGAATGTTTATCATGACTCCACCATAGAAAGAGTACGGGCAAAATGGCTGATGGCAAGTTCCAAGATGAAAACAGTGCTTAGGCAAAATCACATAACGGCCTCGTCTCAGTTTGCCAACAAACATCTTGACTGATCCCCAGCTTTTGAGTTAAAATATCTTGGACTGACGAGACAAAAAGTTTGGACTTTTGAAGGCTGTGTGATCCCATTAACGTCTCGCGTAAAGTACACGCCTTCAGATCAGAAAAGACATCATACCAACGCAAAAATATGTGGTGGTAGTATTATGGTCTGGGCTGATGTTGCTGCTTCATGACTGACTCATTGCTTGATACAAATGGAACCATGGATTCTGCTGTCTACCAAAAAATCCAGGGACATTTCACAGGGAAATGAAGGACGCAGATTCCCGGAACCAGCTGTTCGTGAATCAGCGAAGTCTGACTTGGGTTCTGCAGCATTAACAATGATACAACACCACCAGCAGTCCACTCTAAGCTTGAGAAAAAAAAAGAAGACTTTGGAGTGGCCCTAGTCAAAGTCTGACCTCAATCCTTTTGAGATGCTGTGGCATGACCTTAAAAAGGCGGTTCACGCACAACTCTCCAATGTGGCTGAATTGCAACAATTCTGCAAAGATGGTGGCCAAAATTCCTCCACAGCGCTGTAACAGACTCATTGCAAGTTATCGCAAACGTTTGATTGCAGTTGTTGCTGCTAAGGGTAGCCCAACCAGTTATTAGGTTTAGGGGGCAAGCACAGATTAATTTAAAAACTGCATGTTGTGTTTACTTGTGTTATCTTTGATTAATATTTAAATTTGTTTGATGATCTGAAAGATTAAAGTGTGTCAAACATGCAAAAAAATAAAAAACAGGAAACACTTATTCACACCACTGTATTTACATTATTGTGAATAATAATATGAATAAAAAGAACTAAATTAATTTACAAAGATATTGCACTAAACATTTCAAGAGGGAAATAGACTGTGGGAAGAAACTGTTCTAGTGATCTGAGGTGCCGTCAGGATTAATGACTCTGTATCCTAATGTTCAGTTGAATTCATTTTTAATCTCAGTGAAGGAAAATCCTGAATCTCCTCAGAGTCGTCTGACATGTTCTACCTCACCATCTTTTCACCAGAGACAGTGTTCAAGTACGTTTTTTTTTGACAAAACTTTTACATTTTTATTATAAGCATGTATTTTCCTAATAAATTAATATATGTAGTGTACATTTAAACAAGAATTTATTTGCATTTAAAACCATAATCAAATACATAAATGTAATTGTACATTTAAAGCCATCTTTGTTCAGTCTCAGTGTGTTTTGTTGAGTGCTGAATCTGGTCAGTGATTTTGATGTGTGTGATTTAGAACATGTTCCTCTCAGACTGAGTGGAGGGGAGGGCCGGTGCTCTGGAGGCGGAGGTGTATCATAACGCTGTGGGGCTCAGTCTGTGATGATCTGTGGGACATCAGCGATGCTCAGGTGGTCTGCAGGCAGCTGGGTTGTGGAGCAGCACTGAGGGCTGATGGGAATTCAGTCTTTGGTGCTGGTGAAGGTGATGTGTGGCTGAACAGAGTCGAGTGCAGAGGGAATGAGATTCACCTGTGGGACTGTCCTCTCTCCCTGAAGAACCACACTGACTGCTCCAACAAAGATCACGCTGGACTCACCTGTGCAGGTCACAGATAACATTAAGGAATGTTAAATAAATTATTTGCTTGATTTTGAATGTGTTTGTGTCTTTTTCAACAGATTTGCCAGTGTCCACTACTCCTGCTACAACAACATCATCTTCTCCTCCAGTTTCTCAGACAGTGAGCTCAACATCAGTCTCTCGTCCACAAACTCCTCCGTCTCTCTCTGTGCTTGTGATTGTACTGGGAGTTGTGCTCTTACTGCTCTTAGTGCCACTGCTTATACTGATTCAGCAGAACAGAGTGATGAGGAGAGGTAGGAGAGATCCAGAGACTGTCATATGTGTCTTATTCAGTGTGTGATCAGTCATGTGTTGTGAACTGACAGCAGGTTTGTCTCTCTACACTCACAGCTCTCTCTAAGAGGAGACACAGGAGCACGACTGAGGCCGTTTATGAGGAGATTCATCACAGACACAATCACTTCACTCAGAGGGGTGAGACATGAGCCATGAATCTTATTCAATATGATGAATTAATAAGAAAGTCTGTCAGACACTTGATGTTCATCTATTATTAGTCCTGTTAAACCTCCTGCAAAAACTACAGAGCTGCAGGTGTGTGTGTGTGTGTGTGTGTGTGTCTCTTCCTGTGTGTATTTTTAGGAGTAATAAGGAGGTTCTTATGTTTGTACATGTAAGTGCAGTGTGGGTGTGTTTGTGTGTGTGTGTGTGTGTGTGTGTGTGTGTGTGTTTGTGGTGTGTGTGTGTGTGTGTGGGTGTGTGTGTGTGTGTGTGTCTCTTTCCTGTGTGTATTTCTGGAAGGCAGTGAGGAATGGGTTCATGTGACGATACATGTGTGCTTACTAATAGGCCTCTAAAAACATGAGATTTCTGCCTAATGCTTTTAAAATGAAAGTAATTAATATTTGTGTTTGTGTTTTCAGTAACAAAATGCTTTATGATCCAAAGGAAATGAGGATTCAGTCTGTTTGTAATGATGAACATGTTTCTGACTGTTCTGCTCCTTTAACAGGGAGTCTCATCTCTGAAGAACTGCATTCTGGGTATGAAGATGCTGATGAGCTTCTCTCAGGTTAGAGAGCTGAAGTATATTCAAACACACATAAAAATAAATAATTTGATTTTACAAACTCTAAAAAATGTATCAAATGTATTTCACATATTTACCACTAAATGAAATGTGTGTGAATGTTTCAATTGTTCACAATACTAAAACTTTTCTCTAATTAGAAAAAGAATTCAAGACTGTGTATTATGATGATGTCACCAATGACAGTGGCCTGAAAGGTCAGTAATTGATCACATGATTCATTCATTACCATAATTTTAAAAAGTTGAAAGACCTGCAACGGCATATTTTAAATTTTGTTTCCCAAAATTCCAAACACCCAAAATATAAACATGTTTTGATGCAGAAGAGATGATGAAGGAAATCACACCGGGATACTATGATGATGTCATCACTGATGGACTGAAACCAGATCCTGAGACAGGTGTCGCTCTGTTATTATATAATGGGATATAAAATCTGTGTATGTAACGGAGCCGGACTCAGGCAGGGATCCAGTTGCAAGCTTTATTAAATGAGAGCATGGTCGTACAGGCAGGGTCAAAACAGGAACAAACAGGAACAGCAAGGGACAGGCAGAGTCGTGGTCGGGATACAGGCAAAGGTCAGGGCTGGCAGATAACACTCACAGATCAGGATGCAAGGCACGGTCAGGTAGGCAGCAGAGGTTCGTACACGGTAAGCAGCAGGTTCAATAACAGGTAGGCAGTCAGACAATAGAAGAACACTCAGAATTGTACACAGGGTAAACAAGACTTTGCAATCAGGTGGTGTGTGAGTGAGTCTCTTATAGTCCAGGTAATGTGCTTAGCTGTATGTGGCAACAGGTGATTGGTGTGGAGTATGCATGTGACTGGCAGGGAGGATTATGGGAAATGTAGTCCGGGAACTGATGGTGATCGTGACAGTGTATATATATTAAAAATATATAAAATTATTTTGTATGGGTTTCTCATGTTCAATTTGTAGAAGACACACCTGAGAGCTATGATGATGTCATAATGAGTGGACAGAACTTAATATAAAAAGGTGTTTTTATTTTTTATTCTTTTTTTGTCTGTGGGGTTTTTAAACATAATACCTCTGAAGTGATCTCAGTTCTGATATGATGGATCATTTGTTCTGTTTATACTTCAGTTTTGTAGTGGCACACCATAGCCTATATGATGATGTCATTATTATTAACAGAACATTCCAGGTGTAACATGGTGAGCATCACACAAACTGTATTTGTTATAATCATACATGTTGGCCAACATAATATGACATGATTTTCCATTCTCTAAGCAACTACCCTTATGAATCATCTGACTTCATAGCAGGAGTAAATCTCAATAGATCCCTCAAGACAGCTCATTGAGGCTAAATATCGTCTGACATCATCCAATGACACCAATGACTGTAATTACAGTTTTGTTTTTACGATATGCTATCAAGCACAAATTTTAAAAACGTAGTCCTCATTTTGGTCAAAACACTCACACAGATGTCACAGATCCCACAAAACCACAAGGTTAGCATAAACAACCTCAGATATCCCTTTTTCCAAAATTAAAACACTTAATTCAAACTTTACATTATATTACACAAACAAAGGGTGAAGACATTGGTTGGAGACAAAACACAAGCATGCTTTAAAATTTAAAAAACTTCATACCCCATCATAGTCCATCGTCCTCAACATCATTGCAGACATGAAGGGAAACACTTCTTGAAAAGCTAAGTACCATAACCTTGCACACCTGATCCTGCAAATGGATCCTTTAGGAAGTTCGAGTAGCCTCCATCCAGACTTAATAGAGGGATATCCATGCACATAGGCGGCTTGAGATTGTAAACTGTCCATGCCAAAAGCAAGAAAAAAGACAAGAAAGAAAGAACAGCCTCCTCAAGGTGTTTAAGGAATGGACACTATGTGGACGAATGGGAGCAAATTGTGAGACACTTAAAATGAAACATCAGTTTTGGACGGATATGGCAACATAGTCTGCAATTTACTTGTCCCTATTACAATGCATCTCATCTGCTTCTTGCAACCACTTGTCTTAACTGCAGGTGACGATTTTTGTGCAGGGCATGCTGTCTAAAAATGTAAATATGTTTGGCCTTTGACTTAGACCTCCCTAAGTATGGCATTCTGGTGGACAGGACCACCATTCCAGGAGCGAGATTGGCA
>JAOTNS010000729.1:0-155122 GCA_028476615.1 Culter alburnus
TTTTTCATGATGATCGTACAGAGTTTTTTTCTCAATGGCTGAGGCTGACGCTCATATTTCAGTGAAAAGGTAACGACTCCGTTTCTCATATTCATAACTCCCGACGCATATTAACAAATAACGGTCACTATACGATGTTGAGAGTAAAATAAAGATTATAAATTGAAGCTCGAGTCTTAGATCTTTTTAATGATATATAGTTTGTCAAGGTAATTATATTAAATCTAACAGTAAATTTGAGCTAATTTAAACAAAGAAGCTTTGGTGCGTCGGCGTGACAGTGCTGGTTAACAGGTTAAGGTAATTTATATACAACAGTTATTTGAAGCACCAAGTTAGTTTCGATTTGCTCTATTTTGATCGCTATCTAATGTCCAGTGATTATATCCTAACTGTAAACTTTTATCTTATTACTTCTGTGATAATTTTAATATTTGTAAAAGAAATCAAATAACCAAATCCTTGAATAACTACAGTGTGGTTCAAAACTGCTGTCTCTGGATCAGTGGCAGCATGAACACCGAATGTTCCGGTAGGATTTCTGTCAAAGGTTTAATAGACGCAGGCGAATTGTTGTCATTAATAAAGTAGGATGGGTGTTTGAATCGAGATTGCGATCTTTTTACGATAAATTGTGCAGCTCTAACATACACATACAAAGTAAATCAAAGGGGTTTCGGACAAGCCAGGTTGATGATGTATATCATACCTAGAAGCAGGGCACAAGCTGATGTAACTTAAGTAAGTTGATTCAAAACTTTAACTCCCTCAATGTCAGCAGATGGTTCATGAAGTTCTCCCCCTCCTTCCAAATAATGAACATCGCCATGATGAGCTGCTCCTCAATCATCTGTCGGGTTATCCTAAAATAGTGAACATAAAAAAAAACAAATTTGGTCACCTTTTGCTAGCATAACTACAAAATACACAAATTTAGACTTATTTTTCTGAAAATAAACCAAAATAGAATATTCTTACGTTCAACTCAGAAAGTACTCCTTGATGAGGTCTTCAGGACTTTCTCTCAGGAAAAAGATAAGGACCTTCAGGACACACTTCTCAGGTGAATGTTTTCAGTCTGTGATAAAGCAATTGTGATTATTTTTCTTATTAAAAAAAAAAAAAAAGCACAATAATCTGTAATAGGGAATCAATTTTTTGCAGATATGCAATAGCAAAGGACAAGAAAATATAAAAATAATTCGTATTAATGACTGGCCAAATTTGCAATTAATATATTTATGGACAATACCAGCAACACTTGTGGCGTTGAGGGATCCAAAAAAAAAAAAAAAAATAATAATAAAAAAAAGGAGCTAAAAAAAAAAAAAATCAATTCTTTATTTTTCCAATGCGTTTCAGCACACAGGCCTTCGTCAGTGCTAAAATACTACAGATTTGCAATTAAGAAATGCATCTGAATCAGTCATTGGTTTCATTTAAAATTGTGAATTTATAATACATAATTATAAGTCTGAAAATAAAACATACATCAATTAATAAATTAGCTTTATACCCCAATATATTTAATCATTCTTGATTAAAGGGATATTTCACCGAAAAATGAAAGCTAGCTGTTAATTTACTTACCATCAGGCCATCCAAGTTGACTTTTTTTATTTCTTCAGTAGAACAGTAAATATTTTTAGCTGGAACTGTGATCTTCTGTGATTAATGTCATGTCAATGGCTACTGTCACTGTGAGAATAAAAAAAATAAATAAATACAAAATTAATACAAAACAACAAGAAAAAAAAGTCACATGCATTTGAGATGGCATAAGAGGGAGTTGATGTTTTGGAATGGATAATTCTTAGTCTAAAGTTTGTTAATGAGGATAACATTCAAGTCAATAGACAGCATTAGATGGATTTTATTCAAACATGTCCAACATTGGTAATTCATATTATCTATTAACAATTATAGCCGTTTTTATAGAAATTACTTACCATGTAAAGTTATTGCAAAGTGTCCTTAGTCGTCCAACATTGAAGAGTTTTAGATCCTAAAAGGGGGAGGGGAATCAGTGTTTATAAATGAAAAAAACTTGTTTGCTGCAGACAGTGCAAGTAATTAATTAGTTATAAATACTCAACCATTTCATTCTACTAAAAAAAACAGGATAAAAAAAAAAAAAAAACACCTCGCGCTAGTCAAATGAAATAAGCCTTAAGTATGTCTTTACTCACAGACTTTCTTCGTCATTTTGGTCGAACAAATAGATCAATAAATCAGAGCTAACGTGAAAAAGACAAATAAAAGAACTGACAAACATTAATTTAAAAACCTAAACTCAATAATTGTAATGCGAGGATCCCCTCAGCCTCGACTCGGGCGTCTCTCCCGCTCCCCACGCACTTCCTGCCCGCAGCATTTCAAATAGTACACGCTACATACACGGTAGAGACGTTTCTTTTAAAAATTATTTAGAGACATACTTACATGGTCCAAACTGAATACATTTCTTTAGAATAAAATGAGTAAATTCAACATCTTGTATCCACAAGTTTCCTACGCCCCATGAGGCCTTGCGTCAAACGTGGGAGCGTCTTCCGGTTCGAAGTAAACAAGCTGGACGTGACACTCATTCATTCAACAGTTGACAGTCATTCAAGATTTAACGATCCAAACTTGCGAACGTTTGTTTTTTACTTAAAGATTTAAGATTCCAGCATCAATATTTTAACAATGTTTTACAATAAAAAAATGTTACAGTAATAGTAATGTATTAATTTATGTCAGGAGTGCACATCAATCATGCTGAATCTAACTGATATTTATATTGACATAAAAAGAAAACACAGACCTATTCAGTTGCGCCTGCTTCCATTTATTTGCGATCACAAGAACGCAAAAAACAACTCCACTAAGGCTTTTAAATCCAAAGGCTTACACATTTAGAAATATATTGATAACATACCCTATGTTTACGTCACTTTTCTGAGACTTTCTATTGATTTTCCTCTAAATTATGCGATGATTGCTATCCGAGGATGTTTGCGATCTCTCCGTCTATCTATCCTGATCCTTTCAGCCAGAGCAACAGAGGGAGCTCATGAGAAGACAACAGGAGTTATGAGTTATACGAGTTAACCGGAGTGTGTGAATCTGTGAAAGATATGCATTTGTCAGGAATCAACAGGCACAGGGAAGAGACAGATAAAACATTAAACCAAATAAATACACGATTATAATCACATAAGAATTGTCTTCGTTCCTCAAGCAGTCTCTGATATTTTCCATAAACGTGTTTATTATCGCAATCAATGGTTAACATAAGTAGCCTTTAGCATCGCATATATGACAGTGGAAACGCAACTGGCTCTGGCACGCACAACAGGTTAGGAGTAAAATATAACATCATATGGCTTTGGTGCATCAGTGACAGGTGAAGTACAGACAGCGGGTTGTTCGTGTATTGCAGGGCCAGGATGCTCTTGTAGTCATGCAGCAGCACTTTTGTGGAAGGTCAGTAAAGTAAAGAGCAATTAAGGGCACGAAAACTGTTTATTGTATTGTGATATTATTAACTAATAATGTAGTAAACTGAGATGTTGTCCCTGAGCACCGTAACGACATCTCTCATAAAGATTTGCAACTTTACAAAGTAAACAATAATCCAAAAAAACACTTAGCCTCTTCGGTAATTAACACACAAAATACCATTGGTATGCTGCTTCCGCCGCCTCACCGGAAGTTGTACCCACGTTCTCTTTTACAGTAGCGCCCCGCGGAAACAGGTGGATAGAATAGAAAAGTTGAAATCGTAACTAACCGAATTTTTGAATTTGCGGGCCTGCAGTACGTTATACTGCAGGCCGCGCAAATTCAAAAATTCGGTTAGATACGATTTCGTTAGTATTCATGTTCACAAACAACGTTAATTAACTCATAAACAGCTAAAACACATGTTCAACCTTTGCATTATCGAGTATATTAATTAAAACATTTCCAACCTACCTTAATTCATCCGAGTCCAGGGGAAATTAATGGCGGCCGAGCAGAAAACTCGAGAAAGGCTCGTGAGTCATGACGTCAGAAAAAAAAAAAGTCTGTCACGGGGTCCTTAAAGAGAAATTATCCTTTGGCTGAAAGTGAGATATTGAGTAGTTGAGTGTACAATATGAGAGCAATTCGCAGAAAGAAGAAGTAATTAGACTCAAATAGCAATCCAACTTACACCCATATTCACTTTTACAGAGGGCTTGGGTACAAAAAGGTTGAGAACCAGGTTATGTTTAGAAAATACACTGTAATTTAATGTTGTTTTTAATCCTTTCCCCACCTAAACTAAGAGAATAAGAGAGTTAGAGAACCTATAGAGAACTATACAGGGGCTTTGCAGGTTCTTTATAAGGTAGTGGTGCTATATAGCACCTTAACCACCCCAAAGAACCAGTGAAGAACCGCTGAAGAACCATACAGGGGCTTTACAGGTTCTTTATAAGGTAGTGGTGCTATATAGCACCTTAACCACCCCAAAGAACCGCTGAAGAACCAATTTTTTTTAGAGTGTAGTTAAATTCCATAACATGCCAATTACATGAGATACCAATTTCACGTGTCGCACATACATAAGTTCTTGCATAATTTTTTTTCGTTAATTCTTAGTTTTTGCCTTGATAATAGAAAATATGAGCTAGGCATCATGTATGACAGTCAAAAATGAGATATGAGCTACAAAATGACCAGATCCTGCCATTAGCTATATAGAAGACATATCTTGTATGTATAGGGCTTATATGTGGATATGAAGAAGCAATACAGGAGACCTATATTTCCTGTATATGCACATATATGCACCTCAATTTTGCCTATATGTGGCATATATGCAGAATATATGCAGTATATACACGCATATATGCAGCATATATGAGCATATATACAGCATATATATTATCATATATGTGCATATATGCAGCATATATGTGCATATACACTGCATATAGGTTTCATATATGCGCATATATCCACATATAGGTTCTTTCCATGTGGGTGTGGATGAGCGGCTCCACAATCCCACAGTACCCACCACACCAGAGTGTTTTCACGTTCCAGCGGACATGTCAGGAGTTATCCAGGCCACGCTTGCCAAGCCACAGCCTGTTCACATCCTGCCTGCCCAGCCACAGGCCGATCATGACATGCCTGCCCAGCCGCAGCCTGTTCACAGGATGGCCGCCATACCAGAGCCTCGTTCCAAGATGGCCGCCATAACCAGAGCCTCGTTCCAAGATGGCCGCCATAACACCAGAGCCTCGTTCCAAGATGGCCGCCACGCCTGAGCCCTCAGCCAAGATGGCTGCCACGCTAGAAACTTCAAAGTGTGCAGCTCTGACAATCATAGCCACTGCCATTTGTTGTGTGTGGTCTGCACACATGTTAGCTCCAGCCCCTGACCAGCATCATGAGATGGCTCCAAACCCTGAACAGAGTCCAACGCCTGCCTCAGCCCATGAACCTGCACCAGGCCATGACGCCATAGGTGGGTCATTCTCACAAAACCATTAAAACACCACGGCACTAATGATTTTAAATATTAAACATGCATTTTAGTAATATATAAAAACATCATAATAAAGACAATATTGTTCTCTACACTGGACACAGAGTAATTTCAACAAGAATTTTTTTTTGGTATTTTACTATAATTTCAGCTGAAATTCTCATTACCGCAATGCATCCAGGTATATCCGTATGTATTTTTGGTTCTAATTTAAACAGAAAAAAATGAAAATATTCTAAAACAAATTATATACGAATGTTCTAATAGATGTTTTCAAATGACAGAAAAAATATGATTGTATAATATATAATAATAATGAAATAATTGTGGAAAAATGAAGTGTCCATGACTGATATTCTCATCCTCCGCAACATTTTTTAAGGACTCTTTACACACGGACTCTTTTTGATGTGCTAGAACAAAGAGGCTACCAAGTAGGCAGATCAATTTATATTTAAGTTAAAAAGTCTCTTATCAGACCATGTACACTACATTTTGATTTATCATTACCATAACAGGAAATTTTCCTAATTTGGAAAAATGTTCCTAATTTCGGTAATGAGAATTTAAATTAGTAATTTTCTGTGAAAAATGTACTTCTTTAATGTCTAATTATGTACATTAAATAAAAATTGTCTAAAATCATCATGGCTTCTCTGAATTTAATAAAATATGCTAAGGTACCTCATCCTCCGCAACACCATTCTCACTTACCGCAACTATTTAAGGCTAGTTGCGGTAGAGAGATCGTCTGTTTCAGTAATGAGAATTTGATTATACAGGCTATTTTTAAATATATATTATGAGGTATTAAGTTAAATAATATTTACTAACTGTTGGAAAACTTTTGCTAAGGCTAGGGTGACAAATTTCAGAAAAAAGGTTTACAAAAAAAATCTTAGGCTACAGACTTCCAGTGTTTTATATCAGGTTAGTGATATTATGTCCTAAGCTGACACCTAACCCTCACAGAAAGCTGTGCAAATCGTTAGATTTAAATATAAACATGATTTGGCGAATTTATTATCATTTTAAAGTAGCGAGCAGGTATAGACTTTAATCAATAAGTGAGGTAAGTGGTTGCTTAGATCCCCGGGGAATGGGGGGTCCGTATGATGGCAAAACATTTTTGGCAAATGCTCCAGTGGGTATTTGTGTTTGAGCTTTGGAGAGTATGGCCCTTTCAAGGCCTTTTTACACCGGACTCGACAATGGCACCACTGCGCTATGAAACCTATTTATTTCATTGGCTTGCGCTGCGGTATGTGAGCATAGTGCATTCCGCATCCTGGGTGAAAAGGGCTGTTCACATATCATGTCTTTTGTGTGCGCAAATTCGTTATTACAAATGTAGGCACACGGCATCGCTTCTATTGTGGGCGCATAAATGTTTTTTCCACTCGCTCTTATTATTTGGCGAGATGAAAACATCACAACTTTTCAGAATGCCGCAAGTGCACCACAGGTCATGTGACAAGAACCAACTGATCGGGGGCACGTTCAAGCTCACACCGCAACGTTTTGCTACGTTTTCCTGGTTGAACGATACGTTTCCTGGAAACGTTGTGCAACGGTGTGCAACGGGTTTGAGATACGTTTTCTCTTGTTTGGTGGGCGTGTCAGAAATGTCAGCCCAATCAGCGGCAAGATGTATATAAACCATGCGGTATTAAAGAGACAGCTCGTACAATGGGTATTAATGTAACAAAAATACTTTACTTATATATTTTGCTGTTGTATTGTGAAGTGACACTTTAATAAAACTTTTCTATACTCCTCTGATTATATACTGGTAAATATTACAATATCATAGCACAACAACAGTGATCAGCAATAATGATAATAGACAATAAAATAAATTTTTTTGTCAGGGCTGAACACAGCCCTGCTTCACCCTTTCCACAACAACATCAAGAGCTCAGACAAACAGCTGATCATAGCTGTACAAGGCAGGTTTTTATTTCTTATCTCCATAACTGCAAGGACTAGAAATCAATTAATCCTTTGCTGATACTTCCTCGTTATCATGGAGAGCGCAGTTCATGGTTTGCATAGCAATGACAGATTCCATGGGAGCACAAGTGCTTAAGGAGGAGAAAGACGTGGTTTTAGACGCAATACTGTATGTGAACGGCCCCTTATTCTATTTACAATGCGTTTGAACAACTAAGCACATCCATCCAGTAAACAACTACAAGGACTTAATACATACATTCAGACATGGCATTGCAACATAAAATTTTAAACCATTTTGAAACTATTCTATATTGCTAAAGCTGTAAACAAGAAGTAAACACTTACAGTTAGGACTGGGGCTTGACGGGTCTGCGGAGGCTGGGCCTGCAACATCATCATGGTGACAAGTGGAGCATGCGGCTTGCTTTGAGAGCAAATATGATAAGTGCTATACCATCCTATTATTAACATGTTAACAAATTAGCAAGCTAACATTTTGTTTTGTTTTTTAATTTGCTTGTTACAGCTAGTTAAATTTACACTAATAAAATTTTTTTTATATTGTTACATAATTATTTTAAGTTGAATGTATGAACTAAAAAAAATTATATTGTTACATAATTATTTTAGGTTGAATGTATGAATGTACTCAAACATTTCAAGTTAAGATTACTGTGTATGAGTACAAAATAAAGATCTGCCACTTCTGCTTACTTAAAGCTGCAGTAGGGAGTTTTTAGAAAACGTTGACTTAGCCTGAAAATTTGAACAAGCACAACTCACAGGTCACTCCCCCTTGCTCTCTGCTGCGCTACAGCCCTCCCTCCACAGCTCCTCCCCCATCACAACGGAGCCTGCCGTGAACGCGCAGGCTAGAAAGCAAGCAGGACCGATGACGGCGGATAAACAGTTATGGCACATTCACTGGTACAGACGAAACATCAACAATATGATTTACATTGACTATGGCCTTCCCATACTTTGACTACAAACTTGGTCCTCAAAACATAACGTATATTGCAATACATGTAATGTAACTATATGACGTATATGCACTATTTCTATAAGTAATAAATAGCTAGTAAGATAATATAACGGTAATGTTACAGTACGCAAATAACGGCTTCTCCGGTTATCTCTGTATGTATATTTTAGCCAAGAATAAAACAAAATTTGTTATTAAACCACTCTGCCTCTTTTCGTTTTATTTAAAGAAACAAACAAAAACATATTAATAGCCTCAGGCAACGAGTGATTAATTATCTGCAATGTCTGCTTATATTTATAACAAAACGAAATATTAAACAACCCTGCCTCTTTTCGTTTACATTTCAAACATATTAAATGTAATACTATTTGTGCATACTCTGATTATCTTCACTGTAATGAAATGAAATAGGCTTTAACATAAAACACAACCTTCTCTTTTTGTTAAATGTCAGTTTTAATGTTCAATAATAGCCATTATAAAAGGTAAAAAAATATACAATAAGAAATAAAGCAAACAATTCAGTCAAGCGTACAAAATCAGCGCTTTAGTATGATACAAAAGTTAAATAGCCATATATAAATTTATGAAACGTCACGTTGCCCTCAGCGAAAACGGAGCCAGCGGCAAACGTCAGAAGGATTAGCCGAGGTAAGGCTGCTCTCGGCTGTGTACATGAGCGCTGAGAGTCCGATGATCGCCTGGATCTCAAAACTCCGAGAACGTCAGATTAAATTTTCAGAAAGGCGCAATCTTTATCAATAAACCACAAATTTGAGCTTTAAACCAGCACATTCTCGCCTGAAAAAAATCTTAAAACTGCATATCATGACTTAATAGAGCCCGATCACACGAAAATGCGTATCAATAGTACGAGTTTGTAATCTCGTAGAATATATACGCCAAAATGAGTTTTTCGCGTGCATATGATACGCACTTTATGGGGTATTATACGTACTAAACTGGATTGTTTGTCCGCCATAAGCAAAGCTGCTGCACACCGGTAATCTTGAATTTGAATGCCTGTACACGCTGTGCACTATGGCTGTGCATGATAGGAGTGTGATCAGCGCGCACACGAGCTTGATTGACACTGCTAAGACACCCCTCCTGACTCTGATTGGTTGGTTCTTACCGGGAGCGGTGTATTTCTGCAAATGGCAATAGGACCACTGGGAGGAGCCAGAGGAGCTTAATTTTTTCACAGATTATCTGTCTCATATTCTACTGCCAGGACATAATGACAGGTTTAACAAATATGTAAAAAATACATTTTTACAAAAGTTACCTACTGCAGCTTTAATCTTTGAACAACTGATTGCCTCAAACTTTGACTTTTGCCAACTTAAACTTATTCAGGTTTACATTGCATAGCATTTTACAATCTTTCAGCGTTACACACATTTTTTACAGCCCAGCAAAGCATGGAACTTATTATTTGCATTACAACGACAGCAAAAATAATAAAACCAAAATATTAAAATGCTAATAATAATAATAATAGCAGCAGCAATTAAACAAATGTGTAAAAATGTAAAGGTCTTCACGTCTACCACTGCACAGTTCAGTTCACTTTTTTTCCCAGTGCTATTCAAAGTGAACACAGTGTCACACCAGAGATCCTTCTGAACTTTTCTCGTGTTGACAGCAATGACTTTGAACTTCTCATATGGAGGAATCAGCACCTCTTCCTCAGAAGGTAATACAGAGTAATGTGTCACATAAGCACCTTCACAAGTGTAGATTTTAAAACAAGATTTAGTTCCAAAAACTTGTGCTACATAACGTTTAAGAGAGGAGGATGTAAATGATCCAAAACGAACCTCTTTGTTCAGAACATCCTTATCAAATTCAACATCAGTACCACGGAAAGTTGAATAGCATTTCTTTTGTCTTTTATTCAGAATCTGTATCGCTTCTGTTAACAGAAAGTGAAGTGAATACCATTTGAATGTCCCCTCTATGTATTTTTGTCTCTCACTATGAACAGCACTATTGAAATCACGATACAGATCATAACGTGAGTTTGTGTAAAAATAAAGTGCTACCGAATGATATTTTGACATGTTCTCTTCTGGTGTCCTGGCATTGCGTATACCATTCTCCCAAAGTTTTGCAAATTCAGATTCAGGCTGAGATTTTTCCTTCTCTAGATAATTTGTCTGTACCAGATCTGCCATTTTCTCTGTGCAGCCCTTATATTGGTCATCAACAGAATTCAGTGCCATATCCAGTGGAAGTACCTGTCTTTCAACAGCAGCAGCCACTCTGTGATCCTGCAGAAACAGAAATCAAAATGATCACATCATCAGTATTCATGTCTGTAATATTCATACCAGAACACAAGCTCACCTGTCCTAGAGCAGCTGAAATGAGAAGAACTTTAAAGATCAGTAGCATCTTGATTTAGTCAAAACTCTAAGATGATCTAGTAGATCTAGTGAAGAGAAGTTGCTGAAAGAAAACCAGAAACACAGTAGCCTTTCACAAACACTAGAATCTCACAGATAGAAACATGTCTCACAATTAAACTGTGTTCACCAAGTTTTTACATAATATAGATTAAACAATTTGGCCTAATAATGGCCCGATCTGGCAGGCTGGAAATAACTCGGCCTGGTTGCAGTTGCCAGACTCAGGATGGACCCAGGATGAATGACGGCCAAGAACCGGCCCAAATACACCAAATTCACACCAACAAGGGTTGAACAAGACTGAGTACTAAAACTGAGCCGACACAGCCGGTATTGGGCCACAATCATGCCAACAAAAATGTACACTTAGCCTATATTGGTCCAAGACTGGGTACTGAAACTGAGCCGACACTGCGGGCATTGTGTCACAATCATGCCAGCAAAAATTATACACGTAGCCGGTACTGTCCTTACGGAACTAAATGTATTTCCATATATTTATGATCAATATATTGGATGTTGTAAATATACTGAATAAAATGTGAAAATATACAGCGGGTACAGAAAGTATTCAGACCCCCTTAAATTTTACACTCTTTGTTATATTGCAGCCATTTGCTAAAATTATGTAAGTTCATTTTTTTTCCTCATTAATGTACACACATCACCCCATATTGACAGAAAAACAGAATTGTTGACATTTTTGCAGATTTATTAAAAAAAGAAAAACTGAAATATCACATGGTCCTAAGTATTCAGACCCTTTGCTGTGACACTCACATATTTAACTCAGGTGCTGTCCATTTCTTCTGATCATCCTAGAGATGGTTCTGCACCTTCATTTGAGTCCAGCTGTGTTTGATTATACTGAAAGGACTTGATTAGGAAAGCCACACACCTGTCTATATAAGACCTTACAGCTCACAGTGCATGTCAGAGCAAATGAGAATCATGAGGTCAAAGGAACTGCCTGAAGAGCTCAGAGACAGAATTGTGGCAAGGCACAGATCTGGCCAAGGTTACAAAAAAATTCTGCTGCACTTAAGGTTCCTAAGAGCACAGTGGCCTCCATAATCCTTAAATGGAAGACGTTTGGGATGACCAGAACCCTTCCTAGAGCTGGCCGTCCGGCCAAACTGAGCTATCGGGGGAGAAGAGCCTTGTTGAGAGAGGTAAAGAAGAACCCAAAGATCACTGTGGCTGAGCTCCAGAGATGCAGTCGGGAGATGAGAGAAAGTTGTAGAAAGTCAACCATCACTGCAGCCCTCCACCAGTCGGGGCTTATTGACAGAGTGGCCCGATGGAAGCCTCTCCTCAGTGCAAGACACATGAAAGCCCACATGGAGTTTGCCAAGATGGTGAGAAATAAGATTCTCTGGTCTGATGAGACCAAGATAGAACTTTTTGGCCTTAATTCTAAGCGGTATGTGTGGAGAAAACCAGGCACTGCTCATCACCTGTCCAATACAGTCCGAACAGTGAAGCATGGTGGTGGCAGCATCATGCTGTGGGGGTGTTTTTCAGCTGCAGGAACAGGACGGACTGGTTGCAATCGAGGGAAAGATGAATGTGGCCAAGTACAGGGATATCCTGGACGAAAACCTTCTCCAGAGTGCTCAGGAGCTCAGCTAAAATAATGAAGGAGTGGCTTCACAACAACTCCGTGACTGTTCTTGAATGGCCCAGCCAGAGCCCTGACTTAAACCCAATTGAGCAGCTCTGGAGAGACCTAAAAATGGCTGTCCACCAACGTTTACCATCCAACCTGACAGAACTGGAGAGGATCTGCAAGGAGGAATGGCAGAGGATCCCCAAATCCAGGTGTGAAAAACTTGATGCATCTTTCCCAAAAAGACTCATGGCTGTATTAGATCAAAAGGGTGCTTCTACTAAATACTGAGCAAAGGGTCTGAATACTTAGGACCATGAGATATTTCAGTTTTTCTTTTTTAATAAATCTGCAAAAATGTCAACAATTCTGTGTCTTTCTGTCAATATGGGGTGTTGTGTGTACATTAATGAGGAAAAAAATGAACTTAAATGATTTTAGCAAATGGCTGCAATATAACAAAGAGTGAAAAATTTAAGGGGGTCTGAATACTTTCCGTAGCCACTGTACACTTTTGTATGAGTAAGCAGTAGCAACAGACTAAAAGGTATTAGCTAACTTACATCCTCTGATGAAAATCAGGCTGACGGGTCTGCGTCCGTAAGATAACCACAAACCTGGGACAAGTATATCTCTGTTCGGCATCGGGTCTGTAATGAACGAATAATTGAAAGTATGAGATACCCAGAATTCCTAATTAGAAACACAATCTAAGAGTAATAATCATTTGAAATTGGAGTCAGATTAAGCACACAGCTAAAGTAAAATTGAAACTAAATTCTAAAATTTAAGTGGACTTTACAGGGGCGCTGAAAAGACATGCATGCATTATACCTTCACCCAGCCATCGGTATCCATTTTTGGGCTGACGGGTGGTTCTTACATTAGTTACCATTACGGTGATCAGTGTTTGGTTAAGTTGGGCTCTTCACTTTTGACTTTATATTATTCAATTAAAAAAACAAAAAACAAACAAACAAAAAAACAGTTGTTGTGGCAAAAAAAAAGCCCGGAGAAATTCTGAGGATGATCATTTGGGTGTTTATTGATGATATCATAGGTCATTAAATGCATTTAAATATGTGTTTAAATGCTGTGAATAACAAGAATCAAGCACTGTTGTGATAATAACATCTTTTTTAACACATTGTGCACCAAATATATTTAACCACTATCATATTTATACACAGAGACATCTAGAATCAGAGAATGATTCTCAATAACAGTGACATACACTGTTGCTTGATGTTTGTGTGTGACACAATACAACAGTAGCTCAAAATATTTTGTGCACAATGTACTTAAAAAGCATCTGATTACCAAAACAACTTTTGAGTTTTAATTATAATTTCAGTGTTTATAGTACAATATTCAAATGCATTTAATGTTTTAACATGCTTTTGATCAGTGATACTGTAAGGAACCCCGCATCCCAAAAAACGGAATCCGACACGCTGGGCGAAGGTTAACGCGTGTATGCCTTTCAGCGTCTCTGAATGTTCACTAATTTCACTCGTTTAATCTGACTCCAATTTCAAATGATTATTACTCTTTTGTTTCCTTAGGAATTTAGATATTCATTATCTGATTACTATCTTTTAGAGGTATCGTTTAGAAGTTTACTTCGGCCGATTTGAGCACTCTTCCCGCACACAAACTCGTCAGTCTGACCTTAAACATTGGATGCAGGTAAATATCTACCTTTAAGTCGGTCGCGCTCTGCTTACTCGTAACAAAACGCATAGTTTTTTATATATTTACGAAAACTGCAACTTATTTAAGGCAGTGATAGTCAGAAATCGAAATGGATTTAATTGACGTGCCCTATGCTCCATCTATTAAACCTTTCGTATGAACAATCCTGAACACAGATTTGAGGTAATACCCTTCGCTTTGATTTACTAGAAATAATGGATTAAGAATAATACAGAATTAACCAAATGTTGCATACTGTAGATGTGTGGGGGCAAGGCGTTGTCCTATGCTATTCTTTTAAGATCTTCTCTCCAGATACGCTTTATTGCTTTATTGCAGGATGTTTGATCTCTGTTTTCGTTTAGCAGGAAAATCAAGCCTTACAATACACATTGAGTTTTGTGACTCAGTATAATTAATAATGATTATGATTAATAATGACATCATCCATAAATACCAAACAGATATGAAGCATTTTTCTTGTTTTTTTTTTTTGCCATAATAACTGTGTCTTAAAAACACTGTTACAACAGCCAGAGAAAATCTAAGCTAAAAAAAGTTAAGAGTCAAGATCCCAACTAAAGCAAACACTGATCTCCATAATTGTGACTGTACACTTATATTATTATATTCAATAAAACAAACATCTATACATCTGTTAGTTCTCAATACGGACTTCTGTAGAAGTCTAACAGAAATAAGGTCACTCAGTAATAAGTAAAGCTAGTAATGCTGTTTGTGTTTTTGTTTAATCATCCTCTGCTGACATTAAGAGATCTGTAAGGGTTTAATGTTCTGTTAGGGTTAAAAGGGTTTCTGTTGTCTGATTAATCGCATCCAAAATAAAAGTTTGTGTTTACATAATATATGTGTATGTGCTGTGTATACTTTTTTATTTAAACACACACATATATTCAAGTTTTTTTGTTTTTTGTTTCAGTTAAGATTCTTAACTTCAGTTAAGTTTCAGTTTTTAAGAATTCCTTTGTCCCCCAGTCCATCATAGCTTTAAATAACAAGTCAGCGAGAGGTTTGCCCCTATAGTGCCCCTTTGTCCCAGTATTTATGTATATTTTATTATCTTTTTTCTTATGAATTTTATTATTACAACGAGTAGAGGTGTGCTGTAAGATGGGCAGTGTGCAGTTGGTTGGTTGATGGCAGTTGTGGGTTAATTGCAGGTATTATGTGTATGTGCATGTATTGTATTGTATGTATGTATTATGTATTAAGTTTTATTTAAGAAGCAGTCGCTGGTTTGTATGTGTCCAAGACAAATTTCCTTCGGGGAAATAAAGTTGATCTAAAAATCTAATGTACTAAATAAAAACGAATTCTTTGCACTCAAATATTACCGAAAGTTTTATGGACACAATGACTGAAACAGAACTCAAACTGGATGAGTTCTAGAAAATTTCTAGTTCCCAGCATCATAACTGGATAATAAGTGTATAGTTAAAGGTGCAGTATGTAATATTTCTGTCTGCTAGAGGCCTATTCAAAACAAAGGCGTAGCTTAAAGACGACAAGTTTGAGTACGGAATCTTGGGACATGTGGTCTCCATTTTAACGGATGGTGCAAAAGAATCAGGATTGGACTCAGGAAGAAATCATGTTCATGGATGCAATTATTAATGTTACTGCAGTATGAAGCAGTGCATGACAGAGTGTTGTGGAGCTGAACAAGGCCGCTGGATCAATTGTGCAACACATGCCTCAGGAGCAGCAGAACTTTTATTATGACACAGTTCCCGGCGCTGCTTACGCTTTTCCGGTAATGAGTATGAGGTAACGCAGCTCTGTTTATCATAAAGATACATTTGAGTGTGTTGAAAATGATGTTATAATGTTATTCTGTCCGTTCGCTCGGTGGTTGCTGTGAGACACTTATTTGCAGTAAGAGAGAGATTTTTTCATATTAAATACTGGATGGCTTGTGTTGATAAATGGCATGCAATTAATTTTAAAACGTATTGTATGATGGAGAAAATTATGTATTACTGTTACTAAAAATAAAGCTGCATCTGATTATGCTATGTTAGCTACTTCATAAAATAGTGTTTTTCTCTGAGGCAAGGTAAAGCATGGTAGTCGCAAAAAATCAAGAAAATTAGA
This sequence comes from Culter alburnus, assembly GCA_028476615.1. Lineage (NCBI taxonomy): Eukaryota > Metazoa > Chordata > Actinopteri > Cypriniformes > Xenocyprididae > Culter > Culter alburnus. The sequence goes on from JAOTNS010000729.1 coordinate 16,284, forward strand.
TTTAAACAATAAGACTAAATGTGTTGAGCTATATTACAACAATTAGTTTTCTGTTTTTCATTGGGCTCTTGACCCTTGACTTTTTAATAAATATCCCAACTAACAGATTTTTGTTATAGGAATGTTCTCCAAATATTCAGTGTTGGTTCTGGGAACATAAAACCCTCTTACTTCTCATTTTGCTCATGTCTTCATTCAGGTAATGTGTTGTCAACAGCTCAGTGCTCAGAAATATTAATCACATTGCCTGTGGTTGCCCAAACTCATTTTTCGAAATCAAAATACGAAAGGTGATAGGTCAGCACAAGCCAATGGGATTGCTGCGTCTGCTTTAGTTCCATTCACTGATGAAGCAGCTAGCTAACAGAGGCTTCTGCTTGGTCATCATGTTACACAAACAACTATGTGTGTGTGTGTGTGTGTGTGTGTGTGTGTATGCATTTTTGTGACATATCAGGACACAAATTTGTATAATGACATGGGTATGACATAGGTATTACAAGAAGAGGGTGACTTATGAGGACATTACCCCATGTCCCCATTTTTCAAAAGGCTTATAAATCATACAGAATGAGTATTTGTGAAAAAGTAAAAGTGTGCACAGTTTCCTGTGATGGTTAGGTTTAGGGGTAGGGGTAGTGTAGGGGAAGAGAAACTACGGTTTGTACAGTATAAAAACCATTACGCCTATGGAATGTCCCCACAATTCACAAAAAAAACACCTGTGTGTGTGTGTGTGTGTTTGTATTCCAATCAATTAACATGCAATTATGTCAGACAACCCATATCAGATGTTCTAATCAAATTTGCAAATATGTCAAAAGAATTGATCCTCACCATGATGTTTTGAAATGTTTTCTCAAACTCTCCTTTAATGTTTTCATTGTGTTTCAGTTTCTCTTGTAAGGACTTCAGTGCTGTATTGAGCTCCTCCTGCAATTTAAAGAGCAAATCTATAAGACACCAGAGATTTATGTATTATTGTGTATGTAAAATATAATATTTCCAAAACGGTTGCAAAGAAAATTGTATATTTATGATATACAACATATATAATTTTTTATCCCCAGATATAAATCTGTCTTACCTTATATGATGAAACCACTTCACTGATGGGTCTGAATGTGTGATTGTCGTGTTTCTCTGAAGTCAAGCACATTAAACACACAGGCTGTTTGTCCTCCAGACAGAAGAGTTTGAGATTCTTACTGTGTAAACTGCAGATCTCCTCAGATCCTGATGAACGCCTCTCATTTCTCTCCTTCAGGAACGACTCACACAAGTTTTTTAACACAAGATTATTTGGAGGATCATCTCTTGAGGATCTTCTCCTGCAGACAGGACACTCCTGGGTATTCTTGGTTCTCCAGAACTGTTGAAGACACTCTTTACAGAAACTGTGATTACATGATAGAAGAACAGGATCCTTTAAGATGTTAAAACACACGGGACAAGAAAAATCATCTACAGATAGTGAATCCATTTTCACCGTTTAAACTTCAGCAATCTGACTTTACGTTCACTTTCTGAACGAGGTTGCAAAAAGATGACAAAGATCTGTTATCTGTTCAGAAACAAACTTCTCAAAAATCCTTCTTGAAAAAGGTTTTCTTTGTTCTCCACTGAGTCTTTTGTACTTTTGTCAAGACACTAAGAGAGTCAATAAGACAGAAATGAGAAATAATAAGACAATTGCTTCCTGGTAAGTGTTCTAAGAGGGTGGAGTTTCTGCACCTGAATGATCTTGTCTCGTGTTTTTTAATTGTTTGTCTGCCTTATTTCATGCTGGAAGGTGATTTAAAATGTTAATGATTTTCAACCATTGGACATCTGATCTTAAAGGACTTTAGTATATGGATACATATGACATGTTTTTATAATTATATTTGAAAATCTCTATTTTTATACCAGAAACAAGAGTGATCAACCAGTGATGTATCCATACTACAGGGTCTAACACTGAAGCAGTGTTAAAGTTAATGAGATAATTAAGTGATTATTTAAGTGATGGTTGATTTTCCTAACACTGGAGGAACGTGTTTTAAAAGGTATGAGGATGTTCCTCAAATGTTCTTTCAACTTAATTTTGATTAACAATTCAAATTCTAGGAACATTGGTTTGTAACATTCCAAGAACTGTTGTATCTATTATCCCCTCAATCACTAATTTCTTAAACATATATATCTACAATCTTTTTCAGCATCAAAGATTTGGCCTTACCTTCTGATTGTTTGGATTGAGAGCGTTGCACGATAATTAGAGATTTCAAGGTGGAGTCCGCACCAGCTCAGTCAGGATCTGATGCTCTTGATGCTCGATGGAAGTAATTCAATTGCAGGTATTGATAAAAGTTTATGTAAAAAGTAATTCACTCTGAGACTTGTTATAGAGAGGTTTACGAATCACCAAGTACAATGGTTTTGTTTTAATAAAAAGATACAGAATAAGAACAGTCCTTAAAACAAACTTCTGTTACAAACTTTCCAATATATGTAGTTACAAGAGATCACATCCTCTTTACATCATAGCGCTTTTTTCTTATTGGTACACAGAGGTACAACCCCTATCACTTCACAGTTTCCTGTTGCATGCAAAGCATAAGATAGAAAGTTTAGTTGCAGGCTGCAACACCTTTTGCAGCCTTCCGTTCAGTGCACCACAGCTGGCTCTTCGCCCTCAGAGGACAGCTATGACTGCTAATGCACTCCCACGGCTCACTCTGTTTTGACTGGTTGGCATCCTTGACTGACTTTGTAAAGTATGTCTGGATATCTTTGGAAAAATCTTTTCCACACAGTCAACTTCTGATACCCCAAATTAATTCTCACTCTACAACAATAAACAGAGACTGAGACAATATTGTCAGAGTTTGAGGGCAGTCCCCATTCTCATTTTATTATTTCTTGCAAAGGCAAAAGCTAAATACATCACTCTATGCCAGCTAAGCTGGAAGTTCCATGGGCCAGATAAGTAATCACATTTTAAAGCTTACCCTCTTCTCTATTCAGTATATGTTCTCTCTAAGAAAATCAGGTGTCTTCTTTGATCTTCTGAGCGCTGTGGTCTGGTGCTTGCTTCCGCTTGCTGCTTGCTTGTATGCTCTTTCTTTCTTCAGCAAAACTACACAACTACACAGTGAGCTATAAAGGCCCCTGTATTTATATTCTCTTTTGCATCTATCAGCTTTTTTACTTGCATCAATGCATTTCATGTTTGCGTCAATGGCTTAAGCAACACACACATTTTTTATTATACATTTTTTATCAGATTTCTACCTTGCTAGACATTTATTTCCTAACTGTCTTCATTTTTGTCAGTTACACAAAACAATGCTTCTATCCCCCAGAATATATGTATATAAGGAGCGCCTAGAGAATCAGTCAGTATCTTTTTGTCTTTCAGGACTGTTGTGTCTAATCTCTATTGCAATCGAATCTGGTAAGGAATTTTTCTATCATGTCTGACAAACGTTTAAGGAAGTGCGCTGACCCATGTCCAAGATTTTTGACTTCAAGCCACAGGAAGGTGAGCTGGGTCTATATTTATGTTTCAAAATATGTTGACCTTGGTTTCCTGTAGTTTTTCCTGAGCATCTAGTCGTAAAAAGTATAGGGTTTTTTGGGCAAAACTGAAGTTTGTTAGGTTGGCTAGAACGATATTTGTGCAGGCCACAAAATGGCTGCCTCTTAGCCACCTTTTTATAGAGTAGCTTCTCCTCTGGTTTTTTAGCTAGAGTAAGTTTGAGTTAGCACTCGTCACTTCAGTTAGATCTATGTCTAGTGTCGGCCTCTCAGCCGCCTGACATTGTTTGCTTGTTGAGCTTCGCTTTATTTAATTTTCTCTTCTCCAGTGAAGTTCAGAGATGAAGTCCAGGGGCCTCATTTATAAAACTTTGCGTAGATTTTCATCAAGTGTACGTACGCGCAAAAGCTAGATTCTGCGTACGCACAAAAAAAATCTGATTTATAAAACCATGCGTACGCCAGATCCTGCGCACAAATCCCTTTATAAATCCCAGTCAGCGGAAGATTGTGCGTACGTGCATCTCCACCCTGTCTCCTCCCCGAAATCACCATATATGGAGCTTAAGACGCCTAGTTTTACTATGCATAACCTCATCTGCATATCATTTCCATACATGTTCCCATCCACGTGACATCCACGGTTAACACCGTCAAAGGTACAAGACATTGGAAAATATTAGATATGGACTATAAATGCAATTTGTGCCACACATTATGTTGATAAAGATAATCCAATATCCTCTTTGTTTTAGAATAAATATATCAAAATATCCATAAAAACAAAATTGTATAAAATACTTCAGATAAAGGTTTTAGAATAGAGATGATTCATTCATTTCCACTGGCCAGATAGTATTTGAATAGTTTTAAACAATTCAAATCAAATTTATGCAGTTTTGCTGATAAGGTGAACATATCTTTTAGGAAGTTTATAGGCTATTATTTATAGGCACTTATTTATTGCAGTGTAAATACAATTGTCTGAAACGGCGCGTCACTGACAAAAGTATTTTTAAAAGAAAACATGCAAATCTTACCGTTTTCCTCAAATGATATCCTTCAAATGGTAATTATTTGAAGATCCTTCACACGAACACCTCCTGCAGCTGTGGTTGTACAGTAAGATATTATTGGACCTATTCAAACTGGACAACGGACCGTTCGACCACCGAATCCAGCAGTGTCTTCCATAATCTAAGTTAAGTGTGCATCACTGATCGTCATTCTCGAAAAAATATTTTGTCATAACATCTGCAGTGTGGTTTAAAGAGGAATTATTGTGCTTCCAGCGCTCCTCGCTGTCATTAAAACAGCGTGTCACTGGAAAAGTGATCGAAAGTAGCACATCTACTATCTCAATTCATATCACTTTTGTCTCCCCTGGGGGGGAGCATCCATTATGATGATATGTTATATACGCACATACCTTTTTATAGCCCATTCATTAAAAAAATTAGTAAATTCAAAGTATTTGCACCTGGTGTTGTGTTCTATGAATAATTGTGATACTAAGTATGGTCGCTAGAGGGCAGTAAAACCTAATAAGAAACCTAGAAGAGGGGATGAAGAAATTGAGTTGTTGATTTGCTATGGCAATGTTACCGATGCTTCCTACATTAAAGATGACCGTTCGGAGTTAGCTTTTGTTTTCATTCTTTTTTTATACACCTTACAACATCACAAATTGGCGACGAGGATACCCCGCACTGCAGTTTTGTTTTACTGTTGCTCTCAGAATGTCTGTTAATGTTCCTGCACCAGCAATGTTTTTATCCTGTCCGGGGGAACCAGCAATGCCTTTTGACATGTGGCTGCGTATTTTTAACAACTACTTGCTAGTGATTAATGCGACAGGGGATGCTTGGCCGGATGTCCGCAAAAGAGCCACATTACTCCATTGTTTGGGAACGGAGGGACAGCGGATATTTTACGCTCTACCAGAAAACAGGTGACACTTATGCTTCTGCTGTCAGTGCACTAGAGAAACATTTTACTCCAAAAGTCAACGTTGTTGTTGAACGTTATGCATTCAGAAAGCGAGCTCAATTTCCACATGAGACTATTGCACAATATGTAGCTGCCTTGCGTGCTCTTGCAGCTACCTGTGGTTTTGAGGACAAATCTGATGACATGATTCGTGATCAACTACTGGAACGCTTGTTGAGTGACAGTATTAGAGAAAGGCTGTTACTGGAGTCAGACCTAACACTGGACACAGCCGTAACTCTTGCAACACAGATGGAAGCTGCTGCTGATCAAGCCAAAAAAATGATTTCAGACAGAGGTGTTTCGGACAAGGGACTTCCAGTGCAGACTGTGCACTCTAGATCACACAAAACTGCGAACAAACAGTACCACCGCCCATCTAAGCCACATGCTGCAGCCACTTCTTCTCCACGTAGATCTTGCTTTAGGTGTGGCTCTGACAAGCATTTAGCCAACTCCACTCAATGCCCTGCTGCAAATGCCCAATGCAAGTCCTGTAATAAAAGGGGTCATTTTGCTCGCGTATGTCGTTCTGTTCCGACCAGTAAAGTACACGAGGTGCAGTTACCTGACGTGACTATATTGTATACGGGCAACACTGATGAATATGCTCCAAAGAGACTGTTTTGCAATGCCACCATTCATACACCTGCCTCTGCCGCCCAGGAGATACGACTTACTGTAGATACAGGCTCTGCTGTCTCTATACTACCACACCATGTCTATAAACAATATTTCAGCTCCACCCCCTTGTCTCCACCTTCTGCTAGACTGGTGACCTACACACAGACATACATTCCAGTACTTGGATGTCTCCATGCCCAAGTATGTGTAGCGGATTCGAGCACTCCAGGCACATTCTTCGTGGTAGAGGAAGGTACTGCATTGTTAGGTATGGTGGACTTAATTAGCAGCTTGCATCTCTGTATAAATGCTGATATGATTACAACCTCAGATGCGACGCCAGCTACTCCTGTTCTGTCCACAACCACTACTGAACCTCTCATTACTCCTCCACCTGAGATTGGGTGTGTGAAACAGTTCGTACACAAGGTCAAAGTTGATCCTACAGTCCAACCTGTGCGCCAGAAACTGCGGCGTTTGCCATTCGCAGTTAGGGATGCTGTCTCGACTGAACTCGATCGTCTACTGCAGGCTGGCATTATAGAAGAAATTTGATGCCTCTCCTTGGGTTTCTCCCATTGTAGTTACAAGAAAAAAGAATGGAGGCATACGAATGTGCACAGACCTTCGTGAACCAAACAAGGCTGTGGTCACAGACTGTTATCCTCTTCCACATATCGATGAGCTTCTCTCCAGCCTGCGAGGTGCTACTCTTTTCTCTACTATCGACCTGGCCAACGCGTACTACCAGGTGCCACTTCACAAGGACAGTAGAGACATTACGGCCTTCATTACACACAAGGGCCTATTTAGATTTTGCCGGGTTCCATATGGCCTGGCATCGGCTCCGTCAGCTTTTCAAAAGATGATGGCAACCATTCTGGAAGGAGTACCTGGTGTCCAGAACTATCTGGACGATCTAATAGTTTACGGTGCCACTGCTGATGAACACGATCAGACTCTCCATACTGTCCTGCTAAAACTCAAAGAGGCTGGACTGGTTCTGAATGATGAAAAGTGCCATTTCAGAAAGACCACACTCCGCTTCCTTGGCCACGTCATTACCGCAGATGGTATTTTGCCTGACCAAGAGCACATTAATGCAATACTTCAAGCTCCCGCACCATCTGATGCCGCTGCCTTACGATCCTTCTTGGGCCTTGCTTCGTGGTACTCCAAGTTTATTATTATTCCGAATTTTGCAACGGTGGTGGCTCCCATGCGTGAATGTGTCAAAGATAAAGAGAATTTCACATGGTCTGCAGCTGCCCAGACCAGTTTTGATGAGGTTAAGCAGCTCTTGGTGTCCAGCTCTGCCCTAGCTCTGTTCGACCCCTCCCTACGCTCAGTGATTTCGACCGATGCCTGTGATTATGGACTGGGTGCTGTGTTCGCCCAAATTCAGCCTGATGGTACAGAGAAACCAGTAGCTTTTGCTTCACGTACGCTTACAATGACAGAGCGTAAATACTCAATCGTGGAAAAAGAGGCACTTGCTTGCGTGTGGGCTACAGAAAAGTGGCGCACGTATTTGTGGGGCAGGCGTTTTACTTTGCGCACGGACCACCAGGCACTCACAAACTTACTCACTACCAAAGGAATGAACAGGGCTGGATTGCGCATTGCCCGCTGGTCGGCGCGTCTGCTTTGTTTTGCCTATGATGTCATTTACAAACCAGGTTCACAAAACCATACTGCAGACTGCCTTTCACGTCTCCCTCTGCATGTGCCAGCGGATCCTTCTACAGATGTGGAACCTGAACTTTTGGCTCTGATTTCTTCCACACTGAGTTCCCTTCCGGTCTCTGACTTTGACAGTGCTTGTTCCTCATGCTTAGAAATGGTGGCTCTTCGTGAACAGATTAGCCGTGGCTGGCCTCCATCTATACGGGCTGTTGCCCAGAATCTAACACCCTACTACAAAATTAGGGATGAACTCTCAGTGCAGGGTCATTACATCTTCCGTGGTTCCAGATTAGTGGTGCCTGTCTCATTGCGTCACACACTGATCACCCTGGCCCATGAAAGCCACCAGGGGATTGTACGCACTAAACAGCGGCTGCGTGACCTTTACTGGTGGCCTTGTATGGACTCTCAGGTTCAGACCTGTATATCTGCCTGTGCCCCTTGTCAGTCTAATGACAAAACAGCTCTCACTCATCCAGCGCCTCTACAACCTATTTCACTCCCTGACGGTCCCTGGAAGAAATTAGGCCTCGATATTGTTGGGCCATTCGAGACTGCCATTCCTTCTTGTCAGTATGCTGTGACGTTGACCGACTACTATTCAAAGTGGCCTGAACTTGCCTTTTGCCCATCCGCCACAACTGACGGTGTCATAGATTTTCTGACCACCGTTTTCAGTCGTCATGGAAATCCGGAAAGCATTGTCACTGATAACAGTACAGTACACTGAAACAGTACACTGACATTAAGCGGCATGCACGTACCCCGTCTTTTGCTCAAGGGGAGAGAGTGAGGGTCAGAATTCCTCGCTTAGTCCCTAAAGCACACTCCAGATTCTCTGCTCCGTTAACAGTGGAAAAAAGAGTGAGTCCAAACACCTTTCTGCTAAGTGATGGGAAGAGATGGAATGTTACACACTTGGCTCGTTCTCACTCTGCACCCATAAGTGGAGGTCAAGTTGATACACCAACTTGCACACAACCCATTCAGGGTACTTCTCCGAAACAGCCACGTATTAGATTCAAACCTAAGTGGCACAAAGACTACGTAATGTAACTGATTGAGATTTGAAGGGTTAAGAACAGTTTTTTAGTTGAACCAAGCTATAAAAGAAATGTACTTAAAAGTGTTCTGAGTTTCATGAATGTGAAGACTTTTGACTGCCATATGTTAGTTATGTAAAAACAGATGTCACCTTCTTTATTGCAATAATTTCATAATACGAAACGTGTTCAGTTACTGAAATAGTGTTCTTAACAGAGAGGGAAGATGTTGTGTTCTATGAATAATTGTGATACTAAGTATGGTCGCTAGAGGGCAGTAAAACCTAATAAGAAACCTAGAAGAGGGGATGAAGAAATTGAGTTGTTGATTTGCTATGGCAATGTTACCGATGCTTCCTACATTAAAGATGACCGTTCGGAGTTAGCTTTTGTTTTCATTCTTTTTTTATACACCTTACAACATCACACCTGGTTAAGAATGCTGATAATGATAATTCAGGTTGATGCAATTTGATTTATTGGGTGATGTAATAGGATAATTTAGAAGTTTTTCATTTTAAATAGTTATTGCTATTTGGGCCAGTTGGTGTCGCCAAAACACATACTCTTCTAAAAGAGAGTGCGTACGCACGGTCAAGAGCATCCTTACGGTGCGCACTTATTTACGCCAAGTTTATTTTTTATAAATCCCAATATGTGCGTGGAAAAATGCGTACGCATATTTCTATGCCCATTTTGTGCGTACAAAACGTTTATACATCAGGCCCCCAGGCATTTCTTCGTGCGGCCTTGCAGGCCCACAGCTTAGTGGCCTAGGCTAGGACTAGGATTAGGTGTTTATACATTATAAATCACCCTTTGTATTACTATCTATAGTAATACAAAGCCTAGCTATATTGCATATACTGTAGGAGTTGTAGGTTCTGGTAGATTGAGTCTCCTTCTAGTATGGTAGCTTGTGTTTTACAAGCATTGTTGGTAGATGTTTATGAGTTTTGCTCACTTAATTTAGCCACAGGTCTATGCCCGTGTCTGTATGAGGTAGTAGGCCATTTTAGGCCTCCTTCAGACCATGGTAGCATGTTGTTGTGCCCCCTGTAACTGTATTTAGGTACATTGCCTGTTGGAATGTGTAGACTTAGCTCAGGTTGTGTTAAGCTAGTTATCCACAACTGTTTGTTGGGTTTAGAACTGGTCCCCTTTGAGCTTCGTCCCCTTTATAACCACTAGATGGCACCACGTGTTGTTGAAGTTGTAGGCCCTGGTAAGGCCTCCTTTAAATTAGCATGTTGGCACAGTTCTGCTTGCTTTGAGAGTAAAAGGTTTTTTTTTTTTTTACAGTCTATGGGCACCTATCACTGGTTTAAACCATTTGTGTGTGTGTGTGTGTGTGTGTGTGTGTGTGTGTGTGTGTGTGTGTGTGGTCGTTTTTATTATTTCGACTTTAGTCCTCCCCTATTCTATTTTAGTTTAGTTTATCTCTCTCACTCACTTTGTTTGCACATCCTTATGAAGCCAAGTTGAATTTAACTAAATTTGAGAATTTAATTAAATCAATGTTGTCTATTTACCTTTCCTTTTAAATACCTAAATCTATAAGGAAATTCTAACTTTATTTTTATTTCGACTTTATTCCTCCTCTGTTTGTTTTGTTGTATTTTATTCACTTTCTTTTGTTTAAGCCTGAATATCTCTATTAAGCCAAGTTGGATTTAATTAAATTTGAAATTTAATTAAATCAATTTGTGTATTTACCTCCCCTTTTAGTTCATTAAAAAAAAAAACTTTCTTTTCCAGCTCTCTTTATAGGATTACAGTAGTTCTAGAAACTGTTGTTTCCTAAATGAGTTATAGGGTATTAATATCCTAATTCCTATATAGTCTAACCATAGGCGTATGATCTTACAGCAGCAGCTTACTGACACCTGCTTAGCCATATCTCTTAGCAAATCTAAATAGGTAAAACCCTCTTTCCACCTTTCCCTTTCTGATTTAATTTTATTGTTTATTTCAGTTTTGTTTATTTGTTACCTTCAGGGTGACAACCTGTGGAAAATAACATCAGTTTTCTGAGTAATAGTTCAGCAACATGTACCAGCTCAGTCATCAGCAGACACGGCTTACAGACGTACATGCACACGCACCCTGATGGACTTCACAGCAGCAGCGCAAGCTTAGCAGACCACAACGTCCATGCCAACAAATGATATAGGGCACCCAGCATGGCCACAATGCCTTCCACATAACTTCTACAATGGTTCCTAGTCAGCACAGGGCATAAACTAAAGTAGGTGAAAAATTGTGTTTACAGAAAAGCAGGAGTCTGCATTTGTAAAATTTGAATTTTACAGATTGGAAGAAAACCTCAAATGAATGTGTAATCCTGAAATGTCCATGAAAGGCTATGACTATGCACGGATGTTTTGAAACCTGCAGACATTTGATATACGCTTCTACGCTGTTTGATTTGAGCGTATTGGTTTCCATGACCACGACTTGTCAAAGGAAACGCTAACTCCTGATACGTCACTGCGACACCAGATTGAGCTGGTTAAGCTAACACAAACTAACGCCATTCACTTAAATCACCATCTAACTAAAAGTGTGCCTTTGATAATTCCGACACATCATTTTACACAACATTTGATACACATGTAGATCGCTAGTTGCTGGTTAGATGCAGATAAAACAATAGCTTGAATTGACATCTCTGCTGTAACAGAAAGAGGCTTAACACATCTTAATGTGTCAAATGGTATCAGTATAAGGTTTACTTTAGCAAAAAAAAAAAAAAAAAAAAAACTCTTTAGCTTTAGCTTTAACTTTAGTATTAAGGCATAAGTCTGTTTTGATAAAAGAATTTCAACTCAGTGGCATATAAACTGTACCAGAATTGATTAGCCTTCGTTGGTTAAAAAAAGAAAAATCCTAATTGCAGTATTGCTTAACCGGTTTCTGATGAGTAAATCTCAGTGCAGTGTTATATGAAATGTAGATTTTGGTGGTGCTCACCTTTCTACAGTGTAACGACCTCAGAAATTATAGTTAAATTGATGTAATTCATATAAACATTAGCTGCATCTACAAGCATAGCTACCTGGTGACCAAAACTTGCTGAAAGGATCATCAGTATTCATGCACAAGACGGACGTAACTATGTATCTTTAAACAAGCTTTGATTTACAGCACATCTGTGTAATTACACTTTAAACAAGTACAAGACGTTGTTTAAAGTAGAGAGAAGGTTTTACATGAGTAAAATTTGCAAATGCCAACCATACTTGCATTTTACTGAATGTAAATTTTGAATATCTTGAAGTATAAGCACCACATTTGGTAACACTTTACAATAACAGTACATGAATAACCATGAACTAATACCTGAGTTAATAGTTACTTCAACATGAACTCATGATTAGTTAAGATATGAACTAATGAAGAGTGATCCTTAACTACGACAGGAGTCATAAGGATTCATGCATGAAAACAGCAGCCTTAACTACGCGTTAATACATGTTTGATAATTAATGCATTAATTAACATTTAGGGGTAAACTAAATAAATCAGCCTCCATAAGAGTAAACAAGAAGTACTCTGAATTTGAATTAAACGTGATTTAATACTGTCATAATTTACACTGTAATATCATAATCTGCCATCTGCAGCTTTGTGACAAATGATTGGAATGGCACATGATTATTTAACCATTAATTACATAGATACATCTAAACAAATGTGGAAAATAGACTAACTACCACTAATAAATTTAATTTGATCTAAACCGTTTTCTGATTTTTATTGCTCATTTATATTTAGTCATAGCTAAATAGTCATAGTTTATTCCCGGAACTAAAGTATGTAAGGTTTGTTTCTGGCGGGACACTCATTAGTGGCGCACGCTAGGTGTTCTCTTGGCGCGTTTGTTGTGTTGCTGGCATTTTAAACTAATAAATGTTGACTGCTTTGGTAAGCCGAATTAATAATTAAAGACATATTTACATGTAACTTATGTTTTATTGGGGTTTTCAGGAGGTTATGTGCAGTTATTAACTGTATTTGTATTTTTGTCATTTAAATGTATATGCTTTGATTAGCATTACTAGCTTGTGGACGCGTGCTATTTTACATGTAAATGTGCCTTATGTGTGTCTTTACAGGTATGTTTATGGCTTGCTTCAAGTCCATATATGTTTAATTATATAAATAAAAATAAAATACAAATACTTTTTATTTTAGTTTTTTGTACCGGGGTGTAAAGGAATAAGGATGGCACTCTATAGTGTTTATTCATATATTAGTTAATGATGTGTGATATGTGCATCATGTCATGACTTTACTTGAGGGGGCACAATCATAATTAACTCATTATTAACTAAGCATATACTAACATCAACTAATGGTTTGTTAATGTATACTTATGTCATGACTTTACTTGAGGGGGCACAATCATAATTAATTCACTGTTAACTACTTACCAAATTCAGCTCATGATTATCATTAACTTACTATCAAACACACTTGTACTAACACAACTATGTAAGTGTTCAGCCCAGTTAAGTGATGTTGTGTGACTTTTCAAAAAGTCAGAGAATGGAGGTACAGTATGATCACGGCCTGTGTCTGGATGGAGAGTGAACTTCTGAATCTGATCCCAGCAAACACTCCCTGACCTTAGTTCATGTTTCCTGTTTGGTTATTTTTTTGGGAACCGATTCCTCAGGAACTGTTGTAAGTTACAGTAGTTTAGTTTGAAAGGAAAGAATGTCACAAAACAGATTAAGACCTTTTAAGATAGTGTATTTAAATAGTGTATTTAGTATTTTATATGTTTGATAAGGAGGATAAGTGAAAATGACAAACTAATCATGTGCCTTTCAGTAATGTTTATAATGAAGCTGCTGATGTCAGTAGTTTAAATTCTGACAATAATAAATTGTTTAAATTTATTTCAAAGTCCAAATATGTATTATTCCTTCTTATAGAGACTGTTTTATTTAGTTTACCCTAAATGTTAATTAATGCATTAATTATCAAACATGTATTAACGCATAGTTAAGGCTTCTGTTTTCATGCATGAATCCCTATGACTCCTGTCGTAGTTAAGCATCACTCTTTCATTAGTTCATATCTTAACTAATCATGAGTTCATGTTGAAGTAACTATTAACTCAGGTATTAGTTCATGGTTATTCATGTACTGTTATTGTAAAGTGTTACCCCACATTTTAACTCGATGCAGGACTCGTTTCAGAGATGCAGACACTCTTCACGAACTGTTGAATTGCTCTGACACGCACTGCTTCCCATGACAACAACTTGTCACAGGAAGTGCTAACTCGCCACCTTGTGACAATCATATTGTAAACAAACCAGGCTAGGGAACTAAGCTAACACTACCTAGCGGCCCTCCAGCTAAGGTGTAGCTAACTAATAAGTTCTACAGTAGCGGTTAGCATCATTTACTTGAAGCCTTTAACTACAGCTATGTGTATGCAGTGTGAAGTGATCTGAACCAATTTCCTTTTACCACATTCCCGGTTTTCTGATTTTTCCCTTTCCTTACCTTTATTCTTCCTTAATTCTTCTCAGCTAATTTCACGTGCACTTAGGTGCATCCCTTCCTGAATGCTTTTCGGCCAAATTTGCAGTTACTATTTTAATTAAATCTAGATTTGATTGAATATAAACTGTTTAGCTAAAGAAGAATTCTTTGATTTTTGATATTTTTCAATAGCACGTTGACTAAACTTCATGAAGGGACACACACACAGGGTGTGGTCCTGAACATGCTGCAGCTGTGACCAACTATAGAGTGATTTCCAAAGCTAAGCTAATGGTTAATCGCTAGTGCTATTTATTATTCCCAATACCAGGTCATTCTGCGGTTTTAATCACTTCTTTGTGATGATATCAGATTGTTGTTACTTAAGAAAGCCACTAGATGGCACTGTGTTAAGTTATGTGTGGAGTACCATACAGTTAATATAAAAGAGAAGAAACCTAACACATGTTAAAGTAAGAAATAAAAGACAGACATGTTGTGACTGCACTGAAGAAGACTCTTTATTAACATTGCCAAACAAAACACGGTACCAGGAGTTAAATCAAGAAAAGAACAGCCCTTTGTGAAAGCAACATAATGGATACCTTGAAGCCACCGGAGAATTTGAAGCTCACTGTAAATGTTGACAGCAACTGGCGCAGTTTCAGGCAGCACTTTGAGCTATACATTGACAGCCATCGGGATGGACACAAAGCCAGAAGCATGTAAGGTTGCTTTACTACTTACGATTGCTGGTCCACAGTATATTGAAGTGTATAATACCTTTGTCTTTAATAAGAATGAAGACAAAAATAAGCTTGATGATGTGTTAGCCAAATTTACTGCTCACTGTTCACCCAAAAAGAACGAAACTTATGAAAGATATGTATTTCGTTCACGTGTGCAGCAACAGCAAGAAACATTTAATAACTTCCTGACTGACCTCAGACTCAAAGCAAAGACTATGTCTTCAAATGCAGATGCCACAATCGGTGCAATATCTTTCGACGCATGTCCAGATCTGTAAAACAGAAGGATGGCGCGAATATTTGCAAACGATGTGGTAGCGAACATCTGCCTAAGCAGTGTCCAGCTTTCGGAAAACAATGTGTGAAGTGTAATGGTAAAAATGAGTTCGCAAAACAGAGTTTATCTAAAGGAAAAATGAGAGAAAAAGAGTGATCTGTCAAGATGATAGAGGAAACTGACCAGAGCGATACATTCTTTGTCAGCATGGTAACCTGTGAAAATATGCTGGAATCTGAGAACATCCAAAATGGACAGTCACCAGTTGATGCACAAAGTCAAAAGGATGCTGTCAAAAATGATGAATGGATAGTACCACTAGAGATTAATGGAGAGAGCGCTGGTCACTATCAAGCTTGACACTGGTGCAAAAGCAAACTTAATCAGCATGTCAGACATCAAAAAAATGACAGAAAAGCCAAAAATCAGAAAAAAGTCAATACTACTCAAGGACTGCAATGGACAAAGCATTGACTCTTTAGGCATATGCAAGCTAAATGTAGCAGTGAAAGACAAAGTGATTCATTTACTGTTCTCTGTTGTTGCTGAGAACCTGGAGTCCCTGCTAGGTGACAAAGCCTGTGAGAGCTTGAAAAAGGGGTGTACCACAAAAGGGTGTACCACATCAACCATGACAATTCAGTGGTGAGCACAAGTAACTCTGTGGATGACATAGTGCAGAGCTTTGCAGATGTTTTCAAAGGATTTGGTTTCTTACCTTATGTTTACAAAATCCAGCTGAGATGCTGATGAACTTTGTACTACACTGCCATCTTGTTCAAAACAAAATGAAGCAACTCAAACAATTGAAAGAAAAACAAAAGTTCTTCTATGACAGGACTGCACAACATCTGCAACCACTGGTGATGGATGACATTGTCAGAATCAGAAGTGATGATAACTGGAGCAAAAAAGATACAGTTAATGCAAGAAGTAGCTCCAAGATCTAAACCATTGCTCTGGCATAGTTTTGAGCACCACTAATAATCTCAATCTAATAGGAAAGTTCTCCTCTTCCTTTTTTTTCTCTCCCTCTTTTTCATTTTTTCAGAGATCAAGCCTCTTGTCAGCCATCATCAGGAGATTCTGAGAAATAACTGACCATAAGCACCATCTTCGATCATTTTATTAAAGCAGTCAACTACAACATCCTCCTTCAAACAGGTGTCAATCGGAGGATACACAAGGACAACTAGATGGTTCTGCCTCAAAGTAACAGGAGCTCTGGACACGAGCAAAACAGCTCGCTGAACAAGACTCACCCGAGGAATATGGTGAAGTACAAGCTTCCGACTTCTTGCCCAACAGAAGCAGAGCAACACTCCAACCTTCAAACTTCTTGTGACTTTTGTTAGCAGAGGTCTACAAACACCTGCTGACCTCCTGCCACCTGCACTAGGTCAGTCTGAAACCCTCTTAATGCAGTGCCCTAACCACTTCCTGCAACCACCAGCAAACATCTTGCCCAAACTAACTGACTTCAGGGTGACAGGTGACACACTGTCAAGACACTGGCTGCCTAGATGCCTGCAGCACCAGCTCAGAGACCTGAGCTTGTCTACTGTCTACATCAACCACCATGGAATGACCACCACTCCAGGAGACACAAACAACCACAGCTCATCATGGCCTTCCAGCCTTGTGTGGCAGTGGTGTGTCTGATCTTTCTGCACCTTCAACGTTGCTCGCTGTTGCTATAAGAGGGACAACAATGATCAAAAAGGGGGATTATGTAATGACTGAGACAAATCAGACACATTTATTTGTTATATTTAACAAATAATTGTTTAAAACTTAGTCTGTCCCCATCTC
The DNA here is from genome assembly GCA_028476615.1 of Culter alburnus. NCBI lineage: Eukaryota > Metazoa > Chordata > Actinopteri > Cypriniformes > Xenocyprididae > Culter > Culter alburnus. Next base: position 33,488 of record JAOTNS010000729.1, read on the forward strand.
CTGAGAAGACCAGCCTTAGTTTTATTGTCCTGAAGTGTGTGTGTGTTGCCACATGGAAAAAGCAGAGACAAAGCGACACATAGAAACCCCTCAAAACAGACTTTCCTGCATTCATTTATAGACACAGGCTGTTCTATAAATGAACATGCATATAGGAGATGTCATCCATTATTACTGTTTGTGTATTATCTCTGGTTTTTGAATTCAGTATTGTTATTCATGTTTTATGATAAGAACCAATGGTTAACGTAAACTCACCTATACCAAGTTTAGTGTCTATGAGTTTGTATTTTGAAGATTTGAATATTCGTGTATAGGGTATGTCGATACCTGTGCAACATATCAGTTAGGGATGCACCGATACGATTTTTTAAGGACCGAGTACGAGTACCAACACTTTTATTCTAGTACTCACCGATACCTATACATTTATTAATTTCTCTTTCTCTCACTATTTTTTTTTTTTTTTTTTTGGGTGATGTTGCAGTTTTCCAAGCACAATACAGCCTCTTTATTATTACTCTAATAAAAAAGTAATAATTTTTATGTGCTTGTCACAAACTTAAAGAACAAAAATTTGTCCAATAACCTTCAAAGGGCATAATTACCAATATATATATATAATTGTTGTTATATAAAAAACAATTAATAAACTTGTTTTTCAGATACAGTAGGTTTATTTACCATTTATACATTTATTTAACATATATTTTGTTGTTTTATTAACATTAATGACAAATACAGGCTATGGCCCTTTTTAACACACACACACACACACATGCATCCACGCACTGTGTGCGCACACACTGCTTCAGATCGGCATACACATAAAAGCGCTTGCGCACACACACAAATGCAAAAGGATAAACAAGTTTTCAGCATGTACAAGGACTTGCAGGAATCGAAATTATAAATCCTCGATCACTTTTAGTCAACTTTAACTAAAATACTGGCTTTTCCCAATAATAACCAACTGCAGAACCGCAGAACCATACGTCATGACAGTCTGAGGACGACAACGCCAGACTAAAGCTGAGTTCAGACTGCACGATTTTAGCCCCGATTTTGGCTCGCCGACAGGTTTTGAGAAATCGCCCTGAAATCGCACAGGCAAATCGGTGCTCGTTCACGCGAGTGACAATCACGCAGTGTGAATGAGCAAAGACACGATCTGAGAGAATCGCCGACACCCGTGAGATATTTGGCATGCTAAATATCTGGACCTGTCGGCGATTCAAAATCCTGCAGTGTGAAAAGTGTTCTGACTGAAAACTACATCGGCGATGACCGACAGCCAATGAGAGAGCAAGATACAGAGCAGCGGGGAGTTCGGGGAGGAGTTACAGACCAAAATATCAGCAAGCATTGATTTGTTTCAGATAAACATTACAATTCTATCAAACAGAACCAAAGCACACACATTTGCTTGACCATCCGCAACAGCAGCACATTGAAAAGTTATTTATTTACCTCCAACTCTCCTTGCAGAAACACACAATCCACAGTCTCCCCAACCATTTCCTCCTCATTTTTCTTTTCTTTTTCTTATATTCGCTGCAAATCAGCGCACAGGCGTATTGCAAGCTTCTTGCGGGCTACCGTTTTTAATAATAATAATAATAACTCCGGTCCTGCACGCGTGATATCGCGTTGTTTCCTTGTCACATCTCGCGTGTGTTTGGTTGTGAAACGTAGTTTGCGTGCCAGACAGAGTTGTCGGCGATTCTTCCTATTGTAAAGTCATGCAGTGTGAAACCTTCTGTCGCCGATCCATCGTGCAGTTTGAACACAGCAGCGACTGAATGCTGGCCAAGATAGTCATGCAGTGTGAAAAGAACAGTGACCCGACTACTTTGAAAATCGTGCAGTCTGAACTCGGCTTAACAGCCTGAGGCCTGAAGTGGGCGGAGTAACAGTCTCACGTCAGATGTGGGCGGAGTTAGCGACAAACAAGCAAACAATCATGGCGGAAGAAGAGAACACGGTAAAAAGTTTCGTGTTGTGTTTTTAATCGATCACGTTTATGTGTTGTGTATTTATTCGATCGTTAACACTTGAGTGATTCTCTGAGATGAGTGCCTTTTGGGTCATACCTTTTTTTTTTATATATACCTTAAATAGTTATATTTCTGATCATTTCATGTGATAGTGGATTAGTACAACCTTTAAGAAAAAACATTTTTCCCACCTCAGGTATGGAATTCTAATTGATATTGAGTGTTTTTTCTTACTGAAAGTTGTTTTGGAGTTCAACCCCGTCACAGACCACTTGGACCCTGTTTAAATATGATTTAAAAAGAATTTATTGCATGTAGAATTTTATTTTTAAATACTCACCATTTGAATACCAAATCAGGTCATGAAAACTGTATCTAACATTGGTCTTTTTCAGACTGTCCTGTAAGTTCTGCACACAGCAAAACAAACATTGACCTAATTTGTCTTCTTATCACGAAAATATTAATAAAAACTATCAAATAACAGGGTTGAACTCAGCATAACGGGGTTGAAAATGATAACAGGGTTGAAGTGATGATCATTATTTCAATATAGTATGGATTTCTTACCTGTAAAATTAATGATATCACATTCAATAACATTTTATTTTATTAAATTGGCAAAACAAACAAACATTTAGTAAGTATTTAACATTAAATCAAAAGCATTAAGCATTAATTAATCACAAACCTCAATCGATCTTTCCATTTGGTCCAAAAAATCTCTTAAAAAAAACAACATAGACTATGGAAAACTACCTTGCTGGGATCTCATTTTGATTAAAACTTGTTTTTAGTGCTTAACATTGAACTTTGAAAACAGGACTGTAACATGTCCATTAATTCATTCTTTATTCAGAAAGCCTGGCCCAAACATCTTTTTTGAATTTCCATGTGCCGTGTTGTCACTGGCTTAGGAGGTGGGATGAGCTCAAGCACATCATCAAAAACATACCAAAGCACATCCTCACAAACAGGCCAAGAAAACCTGTTTGGCCCGACACGGTGCATGCATTTTACTTGCACATGCGTTTCATCCATCGCAAGTATTATTCCTGGGAACAAATCTTTATCATATGTGAGCACACACCACTGCCCTAGCACCTCTGGGTCTTCCCAATGGATTCGTGTCTGCCTCTCTGGCACCTTCTTAACAAAGCTGAAATGATTTGTGTTCCAACACTCGCATTGTAACTGCTTCTGGGTCGAGCACATACAGCTGACATCACAAGACAGTATCTCTCCTGGAGCAAGAGTTACCACCTGATGGATCCGCATGGTTGCTGGGACTGCTGGTAGGTTTGATGGCATCCTCTCAAGTGCCTGCTCAACAGTATCACCATTGACAAAGAACAACTTGATCGATGTGTTGGTCTCCAAAAGGGCCTCGAAGAGCTCATGTGCATCTTGAATGTCCCGGCCATGGCTTATTAGCATGTCAGCAGTCCTCTTCAAGGCTGCTCCAACACCATCTGGTGCTCCTTTGCCATGGCTGGCCTCAAAAAAAATTCCATGTCCCTGCCTTAATGCCTCTTTTCTCCAGCTCAGTGCTAAAAAGGAAAAAAATGCCCTTCTGCTTATACTGGGTACAAGGCCCATCACTAAAAAAGTGTATCACAGAAACCTCTGGGTGTGTTGCCTGCACATAATCCAATACAGGGTTCAGATGCTCCCAAATAGCTGCTGGGCTTTTGTGCTTTGATGGAGATATTGTGCTGAAGCAGGTCGGTTCTTGGCTACCGCCTACACAAAGAATCCCTGTGTGTAGTGTCGCCTCTTGATGAAATGATCCAAAGTGCACTGCTTGGATTTCAAAACTGTACTTGCAGGTGAAGTTCTCTGAAAAATCTATGTGAATTAGACATTCATCAGTTGGCCATGCTCTTTCTCAGCTCACGGTAGAAGGCATACTGTTGCCTAATATTGAATGAATGCTTCTTGAACTTGCTCAGGTGTGTGTGGAACTGCTCAGCAAGTTGCTCCTGGGTTCCCTCAACAATTTGTTTAACAGATATCTTTACTTTTGGCCCCTCCTGATCATCCATTTTTGCCTTCTCTTCTGTCCCCCACTGAGTATAGGACACTTTTTTTACACTGTCGTACATACTGGAGAGGGGAACTGTTTTATCTTTACAGTTCTCACACTCCCCATACATACAATCCTTGCGAGTGGTATCACAGGACACAGTTTTAGTAAGTCTCTCAAGATCTGAGGTCTCGATCAACTTCAGCTGATTAAGCTTTTCTGCTAGAAAGCTTACATTTTCATGCAGTTTGCACTGGCATGTCTCACGATCAGACAAAGAGGGGTGCACAACCCAAAAGGGACGTAGGCGGCAAAATGAAGAGTATGAGATCCTCACATTATTCTCTGCTAGAAATTTTCTGTGGAGGTTTCTCATTGTGTCTACAAGAAACCTTTTTTGCATCTTTACTTTTTCTAGTAATGGTTTGTTTTCTTCCTGTAGTTATCCTGCTGACATCATCTCTGTTAAAGAAGCTCTTTATGTTCTTCTGAATAGATGTATCTGCAAACCTGTTGACAGTCTTTCTGGTAAAACTGGTCAGGCTTTTGCTCTTCAAAAGGTTTCTGCGTTTCTTTGAAAACCCCAACGCCTGTTCTGACCATCTCTGCAGCCTATACTTTTTGACAATATTTCCCACAGTAACCTTGGCTAAGATTTGCTTCTCTCTTTCATTTCTGGCATTCTGGTATTTTCTCTTGATGTCAGAAATGAGTGCTTCATGAAGTAGTAATGTATTTCTGATTCTACTGTTCACAGGACAGTTCTTCACCAGTTCATGGACTTTGGATCTTGGAGATTCATTTTGTTTTACTGATCGCTTTTTGTACTTTTCTTTAAGTTTCCTCTCCTTTGTGAGTGCATGTTGGAGTTGTGCTATCTTTTTGTGCAGTTTGTATCTTGCTCTTCGGGATTGTTTCTTTCCCTCCAAATGTTGCCTGAAACAAAAAAAATATATATATTTATTATAAATAAATAAATAAATAATAAATATTATTATTATTATTATTATTAAATTAAATTATTAAAATAAATAATTACCAAACTGGAGCCAACATTTAAAATCTCACATGGACAAACCCCTATATACACTTACAGATACAGTATACACTTACTTTCTCTAACACACACTAACTTACACTCAACTTCATCTAATCTAAATTAACTCCTTACAACTGACCTCGAGGACCCAGATCTAGGTTGCTCTGCATTTTGATTATCAGGACTTTGTGGAGGGGTGTCGCTATTCCTCAAAGCTTCCCTGTTCTTCTGTCTTTTTTTAGCATCCCTCCACATCTTTCGCTTATGTCGTTTAGCTCTGTCACCCAGATTGCTTATTTTTTTCTTTTTCCCTGCCTCTGTGTCCCTTTTCCACCTTTCACACTCACTCCTGAGATAATTTTCCCTTCTCTCTGGGTCTGCATCCCTTCTTGCTCTGTACTGTCTTTGCCTCTCTGCTGCTGTTTTTGCCATTGGGATGTCTGAAAATATTGAACATAAAATACCATAATCGATTATTTCTGACAGTTCACATCACAATACAACAAGTCTACAATTGAGTAATCTACTAAGAAGTGTCAAACATTCAACCCTGTCACAACGATTCAACCCTGTTATAATAAAAAATGTGACGGGGTTGAAGTTTTTGGCTAACACTAGCTCTAACTCCATACTTAGCTAAGACAGTAGCACCACATGGCATTTAGGACATCATAAAATTGTAATGTTTTGCAAAACTATTATTTAATTCATCTTAAACCGTTGTTTACTATCATTTAGTCATACAACAGAGTTGAAATGTTGAGCCTGACAATCTAAATCGGACAGTGAAAAACATGAAATATAGGTAAGAAAAGATACTGACACTTGCCTTTCTTTGCAGCATGTTCTTCAAGAGACTTGTGTGATGTCACTTCCTGGATGTGATGCCACAGGGATTGATCCATTATTTTTATAGGGGGGTAAATAGTATGGCGTGACAGGGTTGAAAACAAACTGGAGGATGTGTATAAATATTGCAATTTCATAAATAATTAATGCATTTTTATATATATATTTATATTTTAGTTAAAGTAGACCAACATATGATTATATTAGCAGCAACATTTTGGTATTAATTGCACTTTTTATTTGTTTGATATTCAATGAAAATGTAATGATGGTTAGTGAGGACATGCAAACATGCTTGTTGTCTACTACTTAGGCAACCCATTATCTTTAAATTAAAATTTAAAAAAAGCAATTGTGTTGCATTATAATGCAAAGGCACCTGGTTCTATTAATTGACAGCGTTAAAATGCATTTTGTGATTTCCTTCAATTGAAAATCTTTGAAGTAAGTTTGGGGGACTTGAAGGGCACCCAATTCAGAGAATCACCCACTTAACATGACATAAATATTTTGTAAATGGGCTTCAAAGTCACTTTATCACGTCTTTTGATATTTTACAAATCGTCTCATGTTGCTTGCACCCAGGTGAAAAAAAACTATAGTTATTTAGTAAATACTATAGTGTTTTTGAACCATACTATAGTACTATAAGTACTTGAATTAATTTATTGTGGTAATTCTATAGTAGCTGTGATAATATAACAACTATAATAATATAAACAAATTACTTTACTCAATATTGTACTAAGTTTTCTACAATTTTAGGGTATATTATAACGTTACTACAATATACACTGCAGTTTACTGTAGTAAAAACTAAAGTATACTACAGTATTTATAATAGTTTATCAGTTCACTATAGTTAATACTATAGTATTCTGTAGCATTCATTAGTGTTGTAAATACTATAATATATATACAGTATACAAAAGTTTACTACAGTATGGTTCAAAAACACTATAGTATTTACTATAGTATTTTTTCACCTGGGTGTTTACATATTCATGGTTTGTGATTTTACTTGTTGTTGGTGCTGTATTTTATTTAATTGGTTACATTTTACAATACTGATCAATGTTTTTGTGGATTTTTAGAGGCATATTAATATTGGGAGATGCTTCGATTTACTTCATTTACAGCGATGCAAAATGTGCTGCAACAATTTCCACTGCCCGGTGTTCTTAAACCGACCAGACGGCACAGGTTGAATGCACAGCTTCAAATTCACTTCAAAAAGGCTGTTGTTCATGGAGGTATGGACGTTTCTTTTGTATTCTGAATTTAAAATGTTGTTTTTGCAATGCAGTAAGTAGTAATTTTTACTTTAGAAGAACGAAACTTGTTTCTTTTATGCAATTTTTATGGTTATATAGTGAACTTTTTGGTAACGCTTTAGATTACAGCCCGGAAAGTACTGCGTAATTACAACGAATTTTCAGCATAACTTTCAATAATTATAGTGTAACTATACAGTAAGTATGTGTAAGTATAGGGGAACAATATGTAAAGTATTGGGAATAAAGGGGTAACAACCAGGAAAATAACAAATTATTTATACTGTAAATATTTATATCTAAGGGGTACTTATGATATAACTAAGGGGTAAGTATGACATTACGGGCCGTAAATTAAAGTGGAGCTTGTTACCCTCTTATTTCATGTAGTTACAGGGTAAGTATGACATTACGGGCCGTAAATTAAAGTGGTGCTTGTTACCCTCTTATTTCATGTAGTTACAGGGTAAGTAATTAATAAAATGCAAACAATCTGATATCACTGACTCCGAAACCTTTATTTGAAAAACAACTTTATTAAAAACAGGTCTACACCATTATCATTTTTTTTAATCAACTTTTCATTTCAAACTCTAAAGTCCTGACAGAAAGTAACAAGTTTTGTCCTTTTTTTGGTTGTTGTTGTTTCTCGCTTGGCTTCCACCTGCTGTTGTTTCTCAGCTGATGAATCTTAAGAAGGAATCCTGTTGCTATTCTGTATTATAAGAAAATACAGTACACCCCGAAATTTCTCATGGTTTAGGCTATTCATCTTTTCGCTTCCGACCAACTGTCACCAGCGCCTGCATGAGAGTCGACTTCGCATTCGATGAAGCACATTGAAATGAGCAACGTGAAGCTTTCATGACGTTCTCGCGGGAGATTCATGTGAAACACTGCCGTCTCTGTTATTCTGTCTTGTTTGTTTCTCATTCTCATTATCTGCTATTCTGTGTATTTTGTTGTGAGCATTACTAAAAAAATAATAATTAAAAAAAAAAAAAAAAAACTGACGGCATCCAACATCTGCGTGAGTCTCTCGGCACGCTTACGTCACGCTTCAAGTTACGTCAAGCATGAACTCTCAACCCTCGCATGCACGCGCAGAAGACAGCTGGTCGAAAGTTTTAAAAATATTCAAATATTTGGTATTTTTCTTACAAATACGTATCGTTTCACTTCAGAAGACATCGATTCATCAATTAGGGTCGTATGGATTACTGTAGTTATTGCTGTTTGTGCTGTTTGATGCTTCGACTTTTAGGAACACGTGAGCTTGCATTATAAAGCGTTCCCAGATGATTTATTTTTTTCCTAAAATCCTTTTTGTGTTCATCTTAAGAAGGAAAGTCGTATACATCTCAGATGGCAGGGTGTTAGTGTAGGCCTATGTGTTATGTATATTGATTGACTTTATGATTAGTTAAATCTGTTTTGCACATGCATTGCCACAGAGTTAACCATTTCAGACAGTACAGGACAGCCTCTGTCTCGTTCACTTCACGTCTGTGGGCGTTACGCACAGCTCAGTGTGGCCCAGGCACGGCGCCAGGATTCCAGTTTTGGATGGGCCAGACCAATTGTGGGTGGGCCTTAAATTAAAAATGTTAAATAAAAAAAAACAAAAAAAAACGTTATCCAATCACTGCTTAACCTAATAAAAAAATATTGACTAATATAGCCTACTGTTATATTATCTGTGCGTACATACATAATATAGATTTTAATAGCTTGATGCTCTTTAAATATTTTGTTGCATTGTTAAAAGTTTCGGTGCATAGGACAGACCTATCCGCGATCGCTCTCCATGGTTCTGACCAAAGAAGAGTGCTTTGGAATCTCCATTACGCATGAAACGCATCATACCTGGGCTGCGTTTCCCGATAACATTGTCTCTTAGACAACGCGCTACGAAGGCTCTTAAGGTATAACTTAACTAAAGGTATACTACCACTTAAGGTATATCATTGCTAGGCGTCTTCAGGGCTATCATCCACTCGCGAGGCATAGGCACTGAAAGGCAGAGGCGCTGGCGCCCTCCTAGCAACGGCGCTGTTTTTGGTAAAACATGATTTTGACGACTTCATTAAGTTTTTTTTATAGAAAACTCTTTTTAAAAGATATTCGTTTTGTATAAATTGTATCTTAATTTTGATCAATGTTTTATCAATCAATTGCCCGTATTTAATAAATAAGAAGCAAATATATAGCAGACAATGTAATAACCTTAGTGCAACACACTGTAAAAAATCAAATGACTCTAATACATTTAAAAAGTCTTTAACCAGGGGCTTTGATGGACAGCAAAACAGTTAGGGATCCAAAACCAGGGTAATCCATTATTAGTAATACAATTCTAAATCCAGTTAATTTTGAATGTCTGGTTGATGTTTGAAAATCTAAAGCTTTAAGACCACCCTCCTTGTAAATTCTACTAAAGATTTCCTTTGAAGACATTCCATTTTATTTTTCCAAATAACAGAGAGTCAATAGATTAATAGGTTTATCTATATAATTTATACAGTGGGTACGGAAAGTATTCAGACCCCCTTAAATTTTTCACTCTTTGTTATATTGCAGCCATTTGCTAAAATCATTTAAGTTAATTTTTTTCCTCATTAATGTACACACAGCACCCCATATTGACAGAAAAACACAGAATTGTTGACATTTTTGCAGATTTATTAAAAAAGAAAAACTGAAATATCACATGGTCCTAAGTATTCAGACCCTTTGCTCAGTATTTAGTAGAAGCACCCTTTTGATCTAATACAGCCATGAGTCTTTTTGGGAAAGATGCAACAAGTTTTTCACACCTGGATTTGGGGATCCTCTGCCATTCCTCCTTGCAGATCCTCTCCAGTTCTGTCAGGTTGGATGGTAAACGTTGGTGGACAGCCATTTTTAGGTCTCTCCAGAGATTCTCAATTGGGTTTAAGTCAGGGCTCTGGCTGGGCCATTCAAGAACAGTCACGGAGTTGTTGTGAAGCCACTCCTTCGTTATTTTAGCTGTGTGCTTAGGGTCATTGTCTTGTTGGAAGGTAAAGGTCCTGAGGTCCTGAGCACTCTGGAGAAGGTTTTCATCCAGGATATCCCTGTACTTGGCCGCATCAATCAATCAATCAATCAATCAATCAACATTTATTTATACAGCCCTTTACAACACTCAAGGTGAACCAAAGTGCTTTCCAATAAAAACAAAACAATGTAAACAAAAATTAAAAAGCAACAAGAAAATGAATAAAAATACACAAAATGCCAGCACAACTGCTAGATATTAAAAGCCAGTCTAAATAAATAAGTTTTAAGCTTAGCTTTAAAAAGGCCCAGGTCAGTGATAGTGCGCATATCGGCGGGGAGCTTATTCCAGAGTCTGGGCCCAGCAACAGAAAAAGCCTGGTCACCCCAGTGTTTGCACCGTGACCTTGGGACTTCCAGTAAAAGTTGGTTTGTTGACCTAAGAGCCCTGGTTGGCTGATACAGAGCCAGCATCTCAGTTACATAAGGAGGGGCAAGGCCATTGAGAGCTTTAAAAACAAACAAAAGTATCTTAAAATCAACTCTAAAAGAAACTGGAAGCCAGTGGAGCGAATAGAGAATCGGAGTTATGTGCTCACGTTTGCGTGTATTGGTTAAAAGACGGGCTGCAGCATTCATCTTTCCCTCGATTGCAACCAGTCATCCTGTTCCTGCAGCTGAAAAACACCCCCACAGCATGATGCTGCCACCACCATGCTTCACTGTTGGGACTGTATTGGACAGGTGATGAGCAGTGCCTGGTTTTCTCCACACATACCGCTTAGAATTAAGGCCAAAAAGTTCTATTTTGGTCTCATCAGACCAGAGAATCTTATTTCTCACCATCTTGGCAAACTCCATGCGGGCTTTCATGTGTCTGCACTGAGGAGAGGCTTCCGTCAGGCCACTCTGCCATAAAGCCCCGACTGGTTGAGGGCTGCAGTGATGGTTGACTTTCTACAACTTTCTCCCATCTCCCGACTGCATCTCTGGAGCTCAGCCACAGTGATCTTTGGGTTCTTCTTTACCTCTCTCACCAAGGCTCTTCTCCCCTGATAGCTCAGTTTGGCCGGACGGCCAGCTCTAGGAAGGGTTCTGGTAGGGCTGCATGATTAATCGCATGCGATTGTCACACGCATTTCTTCAGTAAAGCCGGTTCCCTGATTACCGCTAAATCGGCATCACCTGCTTTCAAATGGAGCGGCATTTAATAGACAGAGCCGTAGATCACTGACAAGCCACGCAATATCGCGTTCATATCGCAGATGAATCGCCTTCGATAATGAGTGCGATATTGCGTGGCTTGTCAGTGAACTACGGCTCTGTCTATTAAATGGCGCTCCATTTGAAAGCAGGTGATGGCAATTTAGCGGTAATCAGGGAACTGGCTTTACTGACGAAATGCGCGATTATGGAGGCCACTGTGCTCTTAGGAACCTTAAGTGCAGCAGAATTTTTTTTTTTGTAACCTTGACCAGATCTGTGCCTTGCCACAATTCTCTCTCTGAGCTCTTCAGGCAGTTCCTTTGACCTCATGATTCCTCATTTGCTCTGACATGCACTGTGAGCTGTAAGGTCTTATATAGACAGGTGTGTGGCTTTCCTAATCAAGTCCTTTCAGTATAATCAAACACAGCTGGACTCAAATGAAGGTGTAGAACCATCTCAAGGTTGATCAGAAGAAATGGACAGCACCTGAGTTAAATATATGAGTGTCACGGCAAAGGGTCTGAATACTTAGGACCATGTGATATTTCAGTTTTTCTTTTTTAATAAATCTGCAAAAATGTCAACAATTCTGTGTTTTTGTCAATATGGGGTGCTGTGTGTACATTAATGAGGGAAAAAAATGAACTTAAATGATTTTAGCAAATGGCTGCAATATAACAGAGTGAAACATTTAAGGGGGTCTGAATACTTTCTGTACCCACTGTACATGCGGAGCACGCCGCGTGTATATCATAATAACAATTGTATTTTTCATGTGTTTCAGTTTCAGCGGTTTCAGCGCGGAGCTCCGTGGTGAGTTTAATAACACTAGCCACATGGCACATAGCTTGTACAGAATAAAGTATCCGTGTTTAAAGTTTTTATTTCACACATTCTCCTGCACCAAACATTAACCAGCATGGTGTATCACACATATTTCATCAAGTCTTCTTCAAATGAATTATATGAGAGTTCAGATGCAAAACCTCTAAATCCATCAGACGTCTTTTCTTTAAAATGAGCATTTTTACCAGGCTTTTACGATCAAGTTCAGGAGTCATTTAAAGGTATGATAAGGTTATTAGCTAGTGAATAAAAATAACTTTTTTCAAAAATGTCACTCTAGACAATTTATTGGTTTTTAACAAGTTAGATTTTCTTTTGCGTCAAAACCAAAAGAAAAACCAGCTAAATCCACTTGTGCTTTTTTTGCAAAAACCTCTAAATCCACCTATTTGGGACAAGACATGGTAAATAGTTGAAAAATCACTAAAGATGCAACTAAAAACCCTGAAAAAGATGAGAGCACTTATCACTTAAAAACTAAACAGTAGACAAACCTCTTTACACAGGGATCATCTAACACGTCTCTTCTATTCAGCCTCCACTTTTTGCCTCCTCCGTTTATATGGCACAGCTTCCATATGTAGGGCCCGCCCAATCGGCCCAATGGCGGTTTCCCACCGGGCGGGGAAGGTTTCTGCGCGTTCCGTCTTTTCAGCGTGGCAAAGTAGTTTAATTCCAAATAATCTTTTATCTGACTCCATGTTATCATGACCTTGAATTTAGTTTAAAATGTCAATTGATTATTGGTCATTTGTATAATAATTTAGCTTTACATTTGAATATTCTATCTAACTCTTTACTCTTATTGTACTTGTTCATTCGGTTCTCAGTGTCGCACAGGGTCCTTCCACTGGCCATTCATTAATTTGCGGGCCCACGATCACAAACTCGCCAGTCTTGGTCACTAGACAGAGGTAATTGACTATACTATTTAGAAGGCTGCTTTCATGCTTGCTCTGTCTAAAAGTATTTGTGTAGTCCCCTTAGATCTGTATACACTTGAATTAAAGTAACACTAACTCTAGTCAGAGGTCATAACCACTATTTACAGGGAAGTCGACCAATATTACTTCTCTTATAATAGCTTTGGTTTGGTTATGCCATGGTTTTACCATGTACACTTAGCTAGAGTAACATTACAATAAACAGAGGTAAGGCTCACCCTATTTAGGTTGGTCGATCCGTTTTGCCTAAACGGAAATTCCCTTTTTAGCCTTTACAGTCTAAGTACACTTGAACTAATGCCAAGCGTTAGTCGGAGCTCTAAAATCACAGTTAGTGTGCCCTATGCTCCACTCAACTGGACTTTAGTCCGTTACTAACCTGACGCAGATTTGCGGTAACAATGGATACATCGTAATCTACTAAAGTCAATAATTTCAGAGTAAATCAGAATAAAGTCAAATGTGACAATTTATTAGTCAGGTAAATGTATCATGCCAATTACATAATCAATTCAAAGATGATTAATACAAAACATCAAATGCTCAGAAATAGAGTAAGATGCATACCTGACATGCATATTGCTGAGTGTCCAGACACTCAGCAATATGGGCTCCATCTGAATACAGAGGCGCCTTGAGCATTTTGCAACATTTCCTTAAATACTCAGACCAAGACAAAACATCCGCCAATGTGGGGCATGAACTCACAATCAGAATTTGCATTGACTAGGGTCACAGACCTCAGTGGTTCGCACCTTGCTGTGGAACAGGAGGTAATTTGGATGAAAGACCCTGGGAAAGGGACACACCCATGTTGCAACCAAAGTATCCCTAAACTCTTTAAAACCTTAATACCTTTGGTTTACTTTCATGTAGACAAGACCGTTGTACCAGTTGCACTGAGACATTTCAAATGATACCAAACATTGTATAGCATTCTTTGATGATTGTTCACATTAAACCAGATAGATTTTGGGTGAATTCTAGGTCATCTCTGTATGTAGAGAGAAGAGATGGGGGAAGAGGGTGAAGGGAGTGAAATGTAGATTAAGGCAAATGCTGAGGTGTGATTGACTCAGTGTGATTGCGTCTCGGGTGGGGATGCTATTTTGCAAGAAAGAGTTCAAATGTTAATTTCCTTTGTTTTCTCAAAGAGTAGCCCTTTCTTGGTCCAGGCACTCTGGCATCAGTCTTACACATATGAGACAGAAGAATAGCATCTTGGTTGACTTTGTCTTTGGCGAAATAGAGCTGTTGTTTGATGTATAATAAATCCGATTCCTTCAAAGTAACGGCACTGCCGAAGAACTGTTATGAGTGGATGATACAACTGCGACCAAGCCATTTCCACTGTAGGCTATTTTGCCTTATGACAGGTGGAGTTTTGAAGTAAATAACGTTTTCTTCTGCCATTCAATGTTAGTAGGACAGGCTGATCCATTTCATCGTACTCCATCTTTTATTTTAAAAATCTCAATCTGAATCTGAATCTAAAAAAATCTCCTCAGCGCGCCGCTATATTGAAATCGCTCAGAATCATATGATTCGATTCGCGCCTTCTGATTGGTTCTCGGAATATAGCAGCTTTTGCTGCCAAAGGGAAGTGGCGTCTAGAGGCTTTTGCCAACAAACCGATATTTCTGAATGGGCTGACGCTGCGATTTAGAGGATTTGAAGCACGTGATTTGTTGAAGTGTACTACGTGCCGTAAGCATTCGCTCAATGTCATTATCTCATTTTTGACAGAGATGGTGTTTAGCGGCTTTTGCATCTGAACTCTTCATATGTGCAAACTGGACACTGATACAGTGGTGTAGCCTATCTGAACGCGACGACACAATTATTCTAAAAGACTGATTTTGAGACTGCAGTGCTCGTAAACTATGGAAGCATATGTGTAGCAATATTCAATTTGAAATGTAATATGCAAAATGGCAATGCATTTCTGTATTTAAATTTACATTTTCCATTCCATATATGCAATGTTTGGAGCAAAATGATAATTCAAATTCAATAATAGAATTTACATTTGCCATTTCCTACACTACGTTAACAAATAATTTAAACATATATTTTAATGCTTTATAAGTTGCAAAATTAAAATGAAAATGTATTAAAGAAATGATTATATATGTTTAACACGGTCAAGCCAAAATTGTAGCAAAATGATCATTTAAATGTTATTTTTCTTAATTGCATTTACACTCACAGTGCGATTGCATTTTCATTAAATGCCCCGCAATGAAGTAGCAAAATTCAATGTGGATTTGAAAATGCATTTCCAGCCGATCAAGTTCCCGCCCCGCCCTGTCAATCACTTCATTAAGGCGGGGCCAGGTGTTGGAAACATGGCGGCAGCAGAGTTATGAAGAGCGAGGCATAAACTGGCAGATGATGCTGATCAAGAACAGAGAAATGTCAAGTTCCTGCAGATGATGCGCTTCTGTCAGTCATAGAACCAGTACGTTATTAGAAGCGTAGATATTTATGGTTAGGCGTCTCGCAGTGAACGCGCCTGATGCTCGTGAGGTGAGCGCGCTCGCGCAGTTCGAAGTGCTGAAACAGACGCGTCGAGTGAGCGGTGCTTTACAACAGGTTCCTTTACTCATAGAAATAATCTTAAACAAGATGTCCGAGATTATTGCTTGCTCTATCAGTATGATGTCTGTTTTCTTTTTATTGTTTATTGTTTATGCATCATTATATAATAAAACTATAGTCATCTGGGATGCTAATGTGTTGTTTATATTAATAATAATAATAATAATAATAATAATTTCTATTCGAAAAAATAATGTTTAAACCTCTCTTTCACACACTAGAAAGCACCCCATCCAGCCCATCTCTAATGCTCCTAAAATTCACTCAGGTGATATCTTGTCTCTGTGGACAGCTACACAGAGTCATTCTTCTCGGTCTGTTTTTGTCTTTTTAAATCTTTTTTTTTTTTTCTATGAAAATTTTTTTCAGCCATCATGCCACAAAACTCCAGTTCCAGCACATCCCAAAAGCACTACTGGATTTGTAAAACTGAATGTTTCAAGATGTTGGAAATACAACATTTGATAGAAACACTATCAGTTAAAATAAAAAAATCAACCAATTACCACTTTCCAGCAGATGGCGGCAGAGACCATTTAGACTCATTTAAGACATTTCCGTAATATTTTTTTCATGTTTCGCTTTTGAATAAATATTAAACATTAGAAATCAATCGGTTTTAAAAATAACGTTGTCAAGGTGATGTATGAAGTACTCACAAAGTCTCATGAAAAACAATAACTTTTCTTGAGCATGAATACACAGAAAGTGCTCCCTTTATACTCACAGCAGCTGTCAGTCAGTGCAGCTCAAGATCAATGAATTCAGCACACTTGTGAAAAACTCTATTTGTTCAATGAATCTGTGCATAATAAATCCTTAATTTACAGTGTGTTGATGCTTTAGTATTTAAGTGACTATTTGATTATAAACTAAGTATTACATATTAAAGCGTAAAGCTACCACAGGACATTAAAGATAGCGACACACCAACAAGGGACATTTCACCATAAGTTTTCCAGCTAGTTTGTATTATGCGGACATTCTAAAGAACGCTTCATGCATATGGTCATTAAAGGAACACTCCACTTTTTTTGAAAATAGGCTAATTTTCCAACTCCTAGAGTTAAACAGTTGAGATTTACCGTTTTCGAATCCATTCAGCCGATCTCCAGTTCTGGCGGTACCACTTTAGCATAGCTTAGCATAGTCATTGAATCTGATTAGACCGTTAGCATCGCGCTTAAAAATGACCAAAGAGTTTAGATATTTTCCTATTTAAAACTTGACTCTTCTGTAGTTAAATCGTGTACTAAGACCGACGGAAAATAAAAGTTGTGATTTTCTAGGCGATATGGCTAGGAACTATACTCTCATTCTGGCGTAATAATCAAGGAAATTTGCTGCCGTTCCATGGCTGCAGCAGTGCAATGATATTACGCAGCACCCGTGAGCCCCTGCTTGCACAGGGAACGTGCCTTGCAACCATGGAGACGTTTGTGAGAGACGCTGTAAATTCATTGCGCGCTGCTGCAGCCATGATACGGCAGCAAAGTTCCTTGATTATTACACCGGAATGAGAGTATAGTTCCTAGCCATATCAGCCTAGAAAATCACAATTTCATTTTCCGTCGGTCTTAGTACACGATTTAACTACAGAAGAGTCAAGTTTTAAAAGGAAAAATATCGAAACTCTTTGGTGATTTTTAAGCGCGATGCTAACGGTCTAATCAGATTCAATGAACTATGCTAAGCTATGCTAAAAGTGGTACCGCCAGAACCGGAGATCGCTGAATGGATTCGAAAACGGTAAAACTCAACTGTTTAACTCTAGGGGAGTTGGAAAATGAGCCTATTTCAAAAAAAGTGGAGTGTTCCTTTAAAGGGGCCCAAACTGTGCTAAGAAAAATCCTCAACATCATCACCTGTTCACATGTGCTTTAGTGTGTGAAAGATGGGTTTAGACATGAGCAGTTATTTTGGGAATATAAATTATTATATTATTATTATATTATTATTATTACAAATAACACTCATTAGCATCCATATAGACTACACATCGTTTTATGAATTAAATGATGCATAAACAATAATCGGAACGATAAAAAGAGAAAAAAGAGACAACATGCTGATAGAGCAAGCAATAATCTCGGACATCTTGTTTAAGATTATTTCTATGAGTAAAGAAACTGTTGTAAAGCACCGCTCACTCGACGCGTCTGTTTCAGCACTTCGAACTGCGCGAGCGCGTCACCTCACGAGCATCAGGCGCGTTCACTGCGAGACGCCCTAACCATAAATATCTACGCTTCTAATAACGTGGTTCTATGACTGACAGAAGGCATCATCTGCAGGAACACTGACATTCTCTGTTCTTGATCAGCATCATCTGCCAGTTTATGCCGCTCTTCTTAACTCTGCTGCCGCCATGTTTCCAACACCTGGCCCGCCTTAATGAAGTGATTGACAGGGCGGGGCGGGGACTTGATCGGCTGGAAATGCATTTTCAAATCCACATGAATTTTGCTACTCATTGCGGGGCATTTATATATCTAACATATATTCTTCCGTCCAGGGCCTATAGGCAGAGCAGGCAGTTGCCTAGGGCCTCGGGCATGGAGGAGGGGCCTCCTGCCTCCACTACCATAACACCCCCCAAGCAAAATACTAGGCTCTTTTGCCATTGGATATAGATGAATTCACAGTGATTCTCACCTGTAATTAAACCAACTATTGTCACCGTATTAAAGTGGGTCCCACCTTCTAAATACATGAAAAAACTTACGAAAATGCAACTTTTCTGCAGCTGACTGGCTTTAAGTCAATGAATTATGATTGCGCCGAAAACACATCCTTTATATAGGGTGCAAAGCAAAGGCTAAAACCACTCAAAGAAGTGCAGTTCGTAATGTAGTTGTGCGAGTTGTCATCATCTCTTTTGGACTGATTGTAATGTATTCTAAAAATAAACGTGTTCTGTAGATCGGCGTTATTTCTGGACATATCATTTGCCGGTTTATGAGTTTAAAAGAGCGCGAGTGCCGTCGACGCGTCCAGACTGTTAGACACTTTAAATTTGTGCGTAATGAATGACACGCGACTACGATACTGAAGTGAAAGCAAAGTTCGTATCAAAGTCAAGAGCTAGAGTATGCTATAACAGCACTAGAGTACTTTTTTAATGTTTCAAAAACAGGATCTCAACTGTGTATCTTTTAAATTCTGCTGTTTACATTACTGTTCTACCGCAATACTTACTTTCAGTTTTCAAAACATAAATATTGTTGTTATATTTATTGAAAAATCAGCGTACGATTTTATTAAGTAAGTATTAATACTTGAATTTTATCTCTTTCACTTTACTATATAGTAGTTGATTTGTGTAGCCACTCTTGGTTAAACATTTAAAATCCATGGAACCTTTCCATAACACAAAAGGTTCTTTACTGTGGAAAAAAAAGTTCCGTTACATTGTTTTAGAATGTTCTTCACCCTAATAAAAAAAAATAATAATTGGTTCCACACTCTAAAAAATGCTGGGTTGAAAATGGACAAACCCAGCGGTTGGGTTAATTGTTTGCCCAACGTGCTGGGCAGTTGTTGTTGTTTTTTTAACCCAACTGTTTAAAAATGACTAAATGGCTGTCTTAAAATGAACCAAAAAATAGGTTTTGAAATTAAAAATCAGACTAATACTAGAGACAACAATAATAATCAAAAGGTGAACATTATTAATAAGCAACTTAAATGTTTATTGTTTAATTATTATTCATAAACTTGTTAATAAATGTCTATTAAACTATAATAAATGTTAATTTCCAGCTTTGGGTTCATTTTAAGCAAGTAATACAGTAATTTTTAAATGATAGTTGAGTTAAAAAAAAAAAAACATTTAACCCATTTGCTGGGTTAAACACCTCAATTGCTGGATTGTCCCTTTTCAACCCAACTTTTTTTTTTTTTTTTTTTTTTTAACCCAGCATTTTTTAGAGTGTACTACCGTTTACTGAGAGGTTCTTTGGGGAACCAAAGTAGGTATTTTAGGCATCACTGTGTAAAAACTCCCTTTTGGAACCTATTTTTAAGAGTGTGTTGTGCATATTTGAAGAGCATTGCAATACATATGATAATATAGTTTAAATTGGTTCAACAGGAGGGGAAAATCCTTTCCAAAAAAATTATTAAGGCATGATGTTAATTTCTTAAGTGATTTTCCTTTTCTTTCATTTTACTGTAGGCCTAAACAGTTTGTTATCCCAAATAGTGGGTAGGTGTGTTAGGACACTGTAAATAAATTACAGAACAAATTATTACCAAAAAAACAAAACAAAAATGATGGCATCCTCAACAAACAAATAAGAGATTACCTTAATTAAACCTTGATTAATATGGACATATAAAAATAAAATGAATATATATAAATGTGTAGCTATAAAAATATAAACATTTCAATAACAGATGTTAAATAAAGAGGTAAGGAATAATATTTGTTTTAAGTGCTTTTTATTAGGAGGGGTGTGGAGCGGGGGGCCTCCAACATAAAGTTTGCCTAGGGCCTCCAAATGTCTAGAACCGGCCCTGCTTCCGTCCTTCAGATGTTACTATTGGGCTGCTAATTTACAGTTCCTTTCCTGGTGGAGACAAACTACAGAGGTTAAAGGGGAGATACCAGAACGGGTTTGGTTAGAAAGAACATCTTAGGAAGACCTTGTTAGAAGCTTTGTTGAAAAGTCCAATAGATCAGGGATTTATAATGAGAATATGGTAATAAATAACTCTCTTAAGATATGGAAGCAAATTAAATCATATCTGGATCTCTTCCACATATATATTTGGATAGCCCAATTTGTAAAAACCATGCCTTTACCCCTGGTTTACAGGATAAGTTTTTTTCCCAATGGAAACAAAAAGGATTAAATTCCATAAGAGATTTATATATTGATAATAAATTTGGCTCATTTATTCAACTTAAATTAAAATATTATCTTTTATCTACAGATTTTTTTCTGGTATTTACAAATTAGGGATTTTGCTAGAAAGCATTTAATTGGTTTTGAAAACATCCCTACACATCAAAAAGTCTAAGTAACTGCAGTCCAACGGAACGAGGCACAGTCTCTTTCTTTTATGCGTTACTACTAGATAAGGTGAACACAAACACTGATCATATTAAGCAAATTTGGGAAGAGGAACTTGGTGTGAAACTTTCTGGTGAGTCATGGGAAAACTGTCTTAACGAAATTCACGTTTGCTCTATTAACGCAAGGCATACTATAATCCAATTCAAAGTCATTCACAGGCTTCATTATTCAAGGACTAAATTACATAGGATTTACCCAAATGTATCCTCTGTATGTAACAAATGTAAAGTCTCAGAAGGTATGTTGTCTCATACCTTTTGGTCATGTCATAAAATTAGACCATTCTGGCAGAATATATTCAAATTTCTTTCAGATGCATATAAAATTGATTTGCCACCTGAGCCAAAATTGGGCATTCTTGGAGATACTTCAAATATTGGAAGTAAATATGTGTCGCAAGCTGTTTCTTGCATGATCTTAGCTAAGGCAATTTTACAGAAATGGAAGTCTGAGTCTGTACCAACCTTTGAAATTTAGCTTAGAGAGCTAAGTTATGTGTTACCTCTAGAAGAGCTGAGATATAGGATTTTAGATAAACAAAAGACATTTGTAAAAATATGGAACCCAATAAAAATACTCATTAATAATCTTGACTTGTAACTTCTTAAAGGCTTAGTGGTTAAGGATAATGGTATGCTCTGTGTGTTTCAATTATTTGTATTGCTTGTTCATTTTTCAATGAGCTATAGTACATCCGACAAATAGATAATTTATTTTAGTTTTATTTTTTTTATTTTATTTTATTTATTTTTTTATGTATATATTTTTTAACGTCTTTGTTTAGTTTTTGTTCATGTTAAAGGAACAAATAGTAGGCCTAAATGATTGAATATATGTGGGCTGTATGTATGCATTTAACAATTGCTAACATGCAAGTTTAGGAATGTGCATGTTTAAATGTGTATGTGAAGGTATAATGAGATTGTATGTACTCGTACATGTGTATGTCTATATAATGAGTTATAATAGAGATATAATGAGATATAATAATTTCAAGATTAATTTATCCTGCATATACAATAGCCATTTCTAATAGAGCCATTAAAAAAATCAATCAGGTTAACTTTGATTATATCTGGAGAAAGAAAACCCATTACATGAAAAGAGTTGAGATGACAAAAAACTTTAAAAATGGAGGTTTGCAAGCAAATTTTTTTTGAACCATAAACATTTTTGGTTTCATATTCCCAGAGAATTGTTTAAAAAATTAGGAGGAATAGAATTTTTGCTAAGTTGTGATTTCACCATACAACGTCTTCCAATTCAATTGTCCCAGTTTCACCAACAGGTCTTGTTATACTGGAAGATTCTATACAACCATAATGTCACACCACACAATACACCATAGAATAATAGATATATTACAATAAGAAAGAAGTCTCTGTATGACAAAGACTGGATGGAGAAAGGTATTTGGTCAGTGTCCCATTTAATTGATGGTAATGATGGAATTATATCATATGAGAATTTCTGTGTTAAGTATAATTTACTTTGCAATAAGGCCACATTTAACTCTATTACTAAAGCTATCCCTAACTCTGTTATTTGTCTAATTAAAGAAATTTTATTTTATTCTATTTCCAAGACCCTGCTTCTTCCAGTACTTTTAATTGAAGGTTGTGATTTTAAAGGAGGTAAACTTTCAAACAAAATTATCAGAAATAGGTTTAACAACATTTCTTATCCTATAGTAGCTTATAGAAATTCAATTTCACTTAATTTCTCCAAAGATATCATTCACATACTTAGAACTAAATATTTAAAATTTCCTTTACCTCCCAAAATGAAAGAAAATCATTATAAAATTTTAAATGGGATATATCCATCCAGTGAATTCCAACAACTTAGGTTTGGGTTTGATTCTAATAAATGTATATTTTGTGATGATATTGAAACCACGGATCATCTATTTTTTCATTGTATGCATGTGGAGGCTTTATGGTCTGATATTCATGACTGGCTTTATCCAAAGGTGCCTCACCTTGGAAACTTCACTCTAAAGGACATCACTTATGGACTTATAATGAACAGTAACAAAGATGACTTCCTGATTAACAACATTCTTATGCTGGGAAAATGTTATATACACAAATCCAAGTACTTGAAGGTGAAACTAATGTTTTATGCATTTCATAATGAGTTTGTTTCTTATATAAAAGCCCTCCAAGTGATGAAAAATAAAAATGCAATAAAGCTTTTTCCATTATAGAAGAATATGATTTAATAGAAAAACCCTAGCCCCCTTTCTTAGATTTTAATTATTATTTATTTTACTTTTATTATTTTGCTTATGTTGTATCGTATTCACTCATGCACCTGTTCTGTAATTTGTAATGCAACAATGTGTTAATAATGCCATGTTGTTTGTACATTACTAATTGGTTCATTAAAAAAAAAAATGTCTCGGTAATATATAGATCTTTTCTGATTGGCTGACATGCATCCTGTGTGACGTCAGTAAGCTACTATTTAAGCATTAATTAAGAACACTGCAATGCGTATGAGAACACATACTGCAGTGCGCATAAGAACAATGCAGAAGACGGGGCTCTGAAGTGTCACGTTTTGAGCGTGACAGTCACTCATTTGGGTCTTTTGTCACGCACTCCCGCCACACATTGTGTCTCTCACCTCACGCAGAAAAACTATTTATCTTATATTTAATATGCCGCAGCGCCAAAAATGTATCTGGCGGCGCCTCTCTCTATAGAACCGGGCAGGAATCAAGCGCGTCTCGAACCTGCCACTTATCAGCCAATCAAAAAAGAAAGAGGCTACACAATAGCCAATCCGAAAATAGCACTATTGTATCTGGGTAAGATTTAACGCAACAACCAATGAAAAAAAAAGCATATCCTGGAATTGTTCATCACCATCCTCGTTTCACCCACAGAGGAAACCAATGGAGCTCTGAGCATCACTTTGAGCACAGAGTCATGATCTCCTGTTTTAATGTTACAACAAATTCACAACTTATTTGACACAAACAATGACCTCTTGACTGCTTTTAGAGAATGTTTCCCAGATAATCAGCATCAGTTTTTCATGAGTGTCCAAACTTATCCAACAGTTTTACAGCCTGTTCACTGACAACACCTGCTCAGAACAAGTACTAGACTAGGTCTATAGTTATATTTTCGTTATCACACGATGATTTAGGCCTACATTTTGTCACATTAAACCTCTCTCTCCAAATAGACTTAATAATTTTATTAGCACTAAATAAATTAAAGTGTATTGCATCGTCAATGTTATTGGTCACTTTTAAAATCGTGCAGTTATATCACAAGTAGTAAAAAATCTTATATGTGTGTGCAGTTTAGATGTAGCCTAGATGCACAATATTCAAAAATCCTTCCTCGTGATATTAAGAGGACGACTTGAGCTATTGAGAAGCACCCACCGATTATGATTTGCAAGTCATTGGTCCTCTGTGGTCTCTGTATTTAAAGTCATGTGATTTACCAGAGAGCTAGAGCAGATCATATAAATCTTTTACGTCATAGGCTACTATTTAAGCCCACACTGCAGTGCGGCAAAAGAACACAGTAGAAGAATTTAAGAAATCAAGACACATCTCTTATATAACATCCAGCAGAAAACTCGGTTTGCTGTGTGGAACACATTTCCTCAGGTTTGACTTTCTTTTTTACATTTGCATGTATTTGTTATTTGTCTTTTATTAAAACCTATCGAATCGTTTGATTCTCACGGACAGTGTGTGTACTGTCACAAAACATGTGTAGGCTACATGTTCAGAAAAATTAAGTAGCCTATAATAGAAATAATGTTGTCAATAACTTGCTCTAGCCTATCTATGGACTGAAAATCATTAAGAATCTTAATAAATGAACCATAAAATGTTCAATGCCATGTCTTATCGATGATCTATATAGCCTATTGTATTTGACCGGTATTTGCCAAAAAAACAAAAAAAAACAAAAAAAAAAACGTCTCCACATTTTAAGATAAGATGTGAATAAATGTAACTCGTACTCGCTGGGGTGGATATTCTTTATTCAACGAAATAAAATGCACATAAAACGTGATGGGAAAAAAAATTTAAAGAAGAAACTAGTAAATTTATTAGGAATAAAACACGTGCATTAAAAAAAGTCTGTGACAGAATTCATTAATTCATAACTGGAACAATCTTCGGACTCATCGCATCTGAAACGATCGTTCTGAAATTCCAGAGCCGATCGGTCGAATTCAAACTTAGACTGCGTTGAAAAGCCGTTTTTTTTTTTTTTTTTTTTTTTTTTTTTTTTTTGACATTTTTGAAATAGATCCACAATGTAATGTCAAAATGATGTAGGAGCCCATATAGTGTTGTAATGGTGTTGTCATTCCTAGAAATATTTTTACCATTTTTGTCTGCATGTTAGTGATAATATCTTAGGCTATTCATATTAATGGGAGCAACGGAGGGGGGCCTGTAAAAATGTTTTGGCATATGGGCCCGGGGCTGACTTGCTACGCCACTGGTCAGAATGTATGTATTGTTTTATGTCTCATACTGGTTATGGATGAATTAGGGATTTTTGTTCAATAACATTTTATCTATTTATTTTGTATTTTGAGAGAATATCATGGCTACGGATGAATTAGGTAGGGCTCTCAAGTGTCACACATTGAGCGTGACAGTCACTCTTTTCGGTCTTTTGTCACGCACTCCCGACACACATTGTAGGCCTATGTCTCACACAGAAAAACTATTTATCATAGGGTGAATTCAGGTTGACTGGGACACTTTTCCCCAGTCATCTCAATGGCAAAAGGTGTTCCTGAATTCAACCAATTTAATATGCCGTAGCGCCCAAAATGTATCTGGCCGCGCCGCTCTCTCTATAGAACCGGGCAGGAATCAAGCGCGTCTACGCGATACTGCACAGTAGCCAATTAGAAAATAGCACTATTGTATCTGGGTAAGATTTAACGCAACAACCAATGAAAAAATTGGAATTGTTCTCCATCATCCCCGTTTCACCCACAGAGGAAAGAAAAAACTGGAGCTCTGAGCATCACTTTGCAATAGTATCCAGCTGCAGACCCGCAGCACCACAGTTTCAGAACCGCAGCCACAGAACCGAACTGAGGGGCGGGGCTTAAACAGTCTTATTTGCGCTAGCCATACGTGTCATTTTCTTTTGATAAATATAAGTTGTTTTCACATAGATTTTGATCTATGATTTCGATCATTCAAATCGATGTCTACAGTATTTAACAACAATACTCTTAAATAAAGTCATTTTTCTGTTCATATAGGCCTAATATGCATAATATATTATGATGTACAAAGAGCAAAATTTTAAAACATCCTGTGCTTAATGTCAATGAATAGACACAAACACAGTCGTGTATACTGCGAGGATAGAGGCTACAACAATACGCCGTTTTTATTTTAAATTATTTTCTCCACGTTCCAAATAATCTACTTAAGAACACAGAGAAGATTTATTTATTTATTTATTTAAGTTTTCTTTGTATTAATTCAAACATAATAAATGTGTGACATTTGACTGTATATTTGATCGTATTATTTCCTTCATGTTCAAATTGTTACAAATAGTAGGCTACTTAGATTATGTAACGTAGACTATTTAATGTCAAATAAAAATAACCATTTAAAAAAGCCTTGAACGAGTAAAACGTGTTTCTCTGTATGAAAACAAATAGGATATTTAAAAAACATGTCTAAAATAATAGGTTTAAAACAATTAAACTGCTCATAATAAAATAAAAACATGAAAAAAACAAATAATCATCTTAAAACACTTAAAGATTATAAGCCCATATCATGGCATTTCTGCAGAAAAACTTGTCTTTTCATTCCTGAAAACAAAATGAATAAGTTTTATTAATTAATATTTATTTAATATTAACACAATACATATCTTTGACAAATGCAAAAAAAAAAAAAAAATCTTTAATGATAAAATGTAAATGATTCAATAGCCAATAGCAGATAAACACTTAATATAAATATATAAATATAAATTCGTTCACCACATCATGACAGAAATATATCATACACTCACCGTATACACCTTCTGTTGTTAAATGGCTTAAATGCTTGTTTCACTTGTTTAAGGATTTGCAATGAATAAATACATGTAAGCCTATATTTTGACATTAAATGCCCATACCTCCATGTCTTTATACTATTTGTCACAAGATCACAACATGAACATAAGGAAAATAATATGACATACAGTCAAGGGAGACATTTTACTATATGGTTACAGATTTATTAATATTTTCAAAATTATATGGTTAAAAGAATTTGTTCACAGTTTATACAAATTAGTTCATGCCTTAAAACATAGTTTGTATTATCCATTAACATGGTAATTAAAACTCTTCTTTGTACATCATGATATCTTATTAGGCCTATATGAACAGAAAAAAATGACTTTATTTAAAAATATTGTTGTTAAATACTGTTGACTGTTTAAGCCCCGCCCCTCACTTCTGTTCTGTGGCTGCGGTTCTGAAACTGTGGTGCTGCGGGTCTGCAGCTGGATATGTCTCTCACTTTGAGCACAGAGTAAGTCATGATCTCCTGTTTTAATGTTACAACAAATTCACAACTTGTTTGAGACAATGACAACTTGACTGCTGTTAGAGAATGTTTCCCAGATAATCAGAATCAGATTTTCATGAGTGTCTGTAACAGTTTTACAGCCTGTTCTCTGACAACAACACCTGCTCAGAACAAGTAGTCTAGGCCTAGTTATATTTTCGTTATCACACGATGACTGACATTTTGTCACATTAAACATCTCTCTCTCCAAATAGGCTTAATAATTTTATTAGCACTAAATAAATTAGTGTATTGCATCGTCATTGTTATTGGTCACTTTTAAAATCATGTCATATTTTAAATCCTGGCCATGGATGCATTAATCATTGCATCTGTCTTTCAGAGATGTCAGGTAAAAGGCAACTAAGCATCCTCTCATTAGCCCTGAGAGGACAGCCCCCTAAAAAGGCCAGGTTACAGGATGCCGGCCCAGAAAAGGTGGCGAAAAGGGTAGGCCCGTTAGAGGAAGAGATAGTGCAGGTGGAAGATGAAGAGAAGGCAAAAGGAAAAAGACAAAAAGGCAACAAACGCTTACAATAAACAACACCAGTCAATAAACAATGCATAATATATAGAAGGCCTGCACACCTACTGTATGTACCAATACTATAATTGAACCTTAAATAACTAACTTTAACCAACACTCGTAATGGAAGAAGAAGAAAAAAAAAAACATTGAATGACTGTTGATTTCTGTAGTTATACATTTATTCCCTTTTTTCTATTTTTACAAAAAAAAATGTAAAATATTAACATTTTATGTAAAATTACAAATTTTTCTGTAAAAATACAGAACATTTCTTTTAGAAAACAGAAATTTAATGTAATACTAAAATACATGCAATTCCCTGTAAATTTAATAGTGGAAAATTAAATTACAGTAAGTACAACAACAGGTGTTTCAGTGTATAATGACAAAAAATCTGTAAAAGTTATATAAAATACAGACCACAAACAGTAAAGTAAAAATGTGATAATTGAATGTGAGTAACAATTTATTTTGACATATAGTTGCCGTTTGCCTTGTCTCTCATTTTTTTGGCACAATAGATAAGGCTTTCTTGTTCTCTCTTTCTAACCTTTTCTTGTGTTTTTACATCCTTACCCTGATGTTTCCCTGTTTCTCCTGTTGGTTTTTTTTCATCGTTACCCTGATGTTTCCCTGTTTCTCCTGTTGGTTTTTTTTCATCGTTACCCTGATGTTTCCCTGTTCTCCATCGTTTGGTTCCTTTTCCTGTTGTTTTTTTTTCATCGTTACCCTGATGTTTCCATGTTCCTCCTGTTAACATGGGATGATTGTCACGAAAGTCATGCCATGATTTAACACACTGCATCAGAAGGATATTATAGAAAAACATCTTAGGATTCCTTATCACTTCTGAGTACAAGATGGCACATAGTAAAATGGCATCTTGAGGTTTATTTATACAAGAACTATATGTGTCGTTCCCCATCATGTATTTCCAGAGCGTCTCAGAACATTTTTTAGTGAACATTTCTGATGGTTTCACTGTTGCATAACAACATTCTATGTCAGAATCTTTTATTGAACAGTACAGATTGTTTGGGTTCAACACTACTGTGTGTCCACCAACTTCAAAGAAGATTTCCTTCCTATCTTCTTATTTTGTTCAGCGAGAAAAGTAATTATTTTATATGGTGGTCAATGCCATGACTGGGTCAGATTTGACCAGGTTTTTAATTTCTGTTACAGGAGACATTTCCCCAGAAGCACACACTCTAAACTGCCTAAGCTCTTCTGGGGGGTCTAGTTGTAAAATGTCAAATGGGCGATTCTGATTTCTCTTCTCCTTGATGTTCTCCGGAATGAAGTAAAGATTGACTTCCTCTCCAGTGTCTGTGTCATTAGACTACATAGAAAAAATAACAACTGGTCATACAAATATTTGATTTTTAATTTACAGATAACTGTATATGATAGATCAGTTTCTCTTCTGCAAAGAGCTCACCTGAGACATTTGGTTCACCACCTGAGACATTTGGTTCACCACCTGAGACATTTGGTTCACCACCTGAGACATTTGGTCCACCTGAGACATTTGGTTCACCACCTGAGACATTTGGTCCACCTGATACATTTGGTCCATCTGAGACATTTGGGGCATAACCAAATCATTTCATATATTATTTTAAAAAAAAAAGTTAATAAAACGTTAAGTACAACACTAAGCAAAGTTATGTCCGGAAGATGTCTTTTCAACGTCTTTGTCACAAAATTCTTACGTTGAAAAGACGTCCACTGATGAGCCAGAATGAATGTTTTTTGACATCTTCTGAACGATATAGACGTTCATGGAACCTCCATACATTGTACATTTTAATGTTATTGGTGCCAATACTGCAGTTTCACAAGATTGGTGGCTATAAATGGCAAATGTAAACACAAAATTAAAAATAGAATATTGGATCTTTCTGTGAGGATTTTGTTATTATCAACAAAGCACTGATAACACCTGATCCTACTCTATCTTGGCTTTCTTTGCCACAGCAAATGTGTTTTATGAACGCAGAGTTAAAGCAGCCAAAGAAAAGCTAACACAAGAAGTACGAGGACCAAGATCCCAAATAAAGCAAACACTGAACACCATAATGGTGAAAAATCAACATCTAAGCTTCTGTTATTTTTCAGTAAGAACGTCTGTAGATGTCTGACATAAATAAAGTCAGTCTGGTTTGTAATAAGTGAAGCTGGTAATACTGTTTGTGGAGTTGTTCAATCATCCTCTGCTGAGATCTTGAGAGATTTAATGTCTTTTACTTGCAGTTGATTTTACCAAATGTTCAATCATCATTTATTTGATCACTTAGTTATCTCATTAACTTCAACACTGTTTCAGTATTTCTTCAGTGTTCAAGTATCTTTATCTTATACCTCTGATTAAGAGCAACACAAGTGTCTCAGTGTGAGACAATCCCCAACAACAAGAAGGTCTCATGGTTTGAGGCGCGGCTAAGCCGAAAGTCTTCCTTCAGATTTCTCCACCATGGAGAAACTCAACAGCAGTGCAAAATATGAAAAGACAATGCAGAAAAGCTGAGCGCATGTGGCGAAAGACAAAACTTGAAATCCACTATAACATCTATAAAGAGATCCTTCATGCTTTCAATGTGGAACTAGGCAAAGCTAGACAGACCTTAAGACAGCTGCAGCTCGTACAAAACGCTGCAGAACCAGAAAACATGAACACATTACACCAGTCCTCATGTCCTTGCACTGGCTTCCATTTGCATTTAGAAT
Organism: Culter alburnus; assembly: GCA_028476615.1. Classification (NCBI taxonomy): domain Eukaryota; kingdom Metazoa; phylum Chordata; class Actinopteri; order Cypriniformes; family Xenocyprididae; genus Culter; species Culter alburnus. The sequence goes on from JAOTNS010000729.1 coordinate 64,217, forward strand.
TGATTTTAAAGTACTGTTACTTGTTTATAAATCACTCATGGCCTAGGACCTCAATACATTGCAGATATGCTCCTAGAATATAAACCTAACAGATCACTCAGATCATCAGGATCAAGTCACTTAGAAATACCAAGGGTTCACTCTAAGCAAGGAGAGTCTGCTTTTAGCTGTTACGCCAGCCGCAGATGGAACCAGCTACAGTCAGGACACTTTCCAAAGGGGAAAATTTGAACTGCACTCTAAAAACTAATTCAGGGGACCTTTAGTCATTACTTAAATATATATATTGTTGTGAAATAAAAAATCAAGTTCTGAAATGCTGTTAGACTTTTACTTTTAATTGTATTTTATTGAGCTTGGATGACACACAAATTATGCCTATTGATTCGATATACTATCATGACTTGTCATAGTTTAACATTTTCAGTTAATCAAAAAATTTATTTAATTTTAAGTTCTGTTAATGTAAAATACAATCTGATGACGTGTAAACGTGTTTCATTGTTTTGAGTTGTATGAACACTTCTTTTAACTGGGCTGGGATTTCCCATCATGCTTTGCCCATGGCACTTGAAAGGGAGAGTAAATGCTAAATTAAGTGTTATATAATGTTTTTTGCACAAGATTAATGGTAAGGAAGATTTAGCAGTAATTAGTGTGTTGTTATGCTAATTAGAAGAGTTAATGTGTTAATGTGGGTTTTTGGAGAGTTACCATCATGGTGACAAGCGGTGCGGTAAGATCATGTTACTTAGAAATGCCATTTTATTGTGTCCAAAAAGTGTCTTCACCTTACTTAAAACATTATGTTGGATCAATTTAATAGTTGCATTCATATTGACGATTATTATGTTCATGTTACTTAGAAATGAGTTTTTATTGTGGCAAAAAAAATGTCTTCACCTTACTTAAAACATTATGTGATCAACTCAAAATATTGCTTTGAATTAATGTAATTCTCCCAATTGGCTTTAGTTAAAAATTCTAGTGGAAAACGTTAACAATTTTTTTGTTGAACCAATGTTTTATTTTTTAGAGTGTGTGTTGATAAGATATCTCCGAAAGGGGGATCAGGGCTGTGTGGCATAGTTTAAGGTGTCTTGGCAAAAGGGGAGATTGAAACTTTGTTTATCAGTTTGAAGTGCCTTAACAGGTTGCTAGACATCGGTCCTGTCGTGTGAGGTTAAATCCACTCTGATGGATGACAACAACAACAACAAAAAAACTCCTTAAGACTTCCTAGCTCTTCTCCAGATAGCAAAATTCTCTGTTTTTACTGTATTTTTACTGTTATTTATAAAGTGAATTTATAGTGTTTTTTGTTTTTTTTGCCTATATGGATCCGTGGCTGAGTTTTTTTTTTTTTTTTTTTTTTTAACCTTGAACTTCTATACTATATCGGACGTTCAAAGAAACTTTCATTTTGGTTTCTCGGTGGGCGTCTTTCTTTAACGTATGACTTTTGTGAGAAAGTCGTTGAAAATAAGTATTCTGGACAAACTTTTTTGTAGTAAAGACCTACCTGTTATTGTTTCACAATGTCATGTCTCAGGTTGGTGTCGTGGTGTCTCAGGTTGATGACGTATGCAAAAGAACGGCAAGGAAAAATAAATAAATAATAAATTAATTAATTAATAATAATAATAATAATAATAATAATTATATATATATATATATATATATATATTTATATATTATAAATAATATATTTATAATCTTTCATAATGTAAAATGGACTCAAGTTCCACTGAATCCATCTCTCGTTGTTTTGGTCCTGCCAGGATACAGTGTTTCTGGAAAGATGTTGAGAAGTTTTATTAATGGTAATATCTTAAAAACTTTTGTCTTATCTTATAAGCATGTGATCTTAGCTTATGATGTTACAGACCAATGTTCCATGGATGCTGGTTTTATTATGAATTTTATTTTATTTTTGTGTAAATTTCATATCCACAAATGCAAGTTCACAAATGGCAAGCCCAGTTTTATAGTGTTTGAGAAGGAGATTTAACTGCATAGATGTAATGTCAAATGTAATGTCACTTAAAACAGCTGAGATATGCTCTGTAAATATTTTTGTATAACACTAGTTGTATTCAGAAGAATATTATATCTCAATGTTGTAATATTGGTTACAAATCTGTACATGCTATTTGTTGTTAATAAAGCATTATATATAAAAAACAAAACCAAAAAAAAAAAACACGTGCTGACATTGACATTGTGATCGACTCACTTCAGTCACATCAGCTATAGTGCCCTGCTTCTGGGTATGATATACATCAACCTATAATGGTTTATATTAAATAGTCATAAATGTGAATTCAGCGCGTTTTAACTTAAACTTTTTTTAATCATATTTCAAGTTTCACTTAATTTTGTTGTACATTGTAACAGTCACATTTCCAAATATTTATGACCCAGCTTCTGTCAGTCATACACTATTACCGATCAAATGTTTAAGAACTCTAACTTCCTGTTTGTTTTTGTATTCTTTAGATGCCTTACAACAAGTGAGGGCTGAAAAAAGGAGGCCTGACAGTTTGTATTTGTTGTTTCTGCAAAACTGGCTCTGTTATGCACCTGAACTGCTCGGGACATTGCTCACAGTGGAAATCCCAGTTCATCAGAGTATCAATTTAATGAATAAAGGACATCCTTTTTGCATCAGAAGAACTTCAAGTCCTGAACAGTGAACTGTGGTAGTGTTTCAGTCTGTAGTATTGTGTTTCTTGTCTCTGTTGGTGAGTTTCCATGTGTATTTACTTCCATTATACAGATGCAGGTTGCATTTATTGTCCCAGTTTTCCCAGCTCTTCATCTGGCATTTGCTTTATAAATTCAGAATAAACAATTCCATATAATTTAAGTCACTTTGTCATTTGTTTTATTATATTCTGTACTTAAGGTGTATTTTAAGCTCTTTCTCCTGGTTTCACAGACAAGACTTGAGCTATTCCTAGACTAAAATGCTTGTTTGAGCTGTTTTAACTGAAAGTAACTTGCACTGACATCTTAAAATGTGTCTGTGCCATTGTTTTATCTCAAAATGAACACCAATAATGGTTTTTCTTCTTTTTACTTTTTTCTAAGGCATGTCTATAAAAGCTACTTTAATAATTGAACTAAGGCCTAATCCTAGTTTAGCCTAAGCTCTGTCTGTGAAACCAGGTCTATTTGTTTTAGTCACCATGAAATGGCATTTTTAGAGCCACTTTGTTTTTCCTGAATGTGATGTTAATTCCCGTTCAAACAGTGCGGGTTCATAAGTAAATGTAAACCTAAGGAAGTTGTTTACTTTGAGTGATTTTTTTAATTTTTTTTTATTCAAAAACATATTAACTGCAGCCCTTACATGGTTTCTGATTGAAAGGAGTAAAAAATAGACTTTTAACTGACATTAAATCTTGCTGTACAAAAAGTCAGATTGGTAGCACTTTATTTTACAGTAGGTGTACTTTCCTGGTACATATAGTAATTATGTTGTACATACAGGTAAAGAGTGTTAACACAAGGTACTTACCTAACATTTATGTACATGGAAACTAATAAGAAACACTGCTGTACTTTTCAATGGTACAAACATGGTAACTACTTTGTACCTATAGACAAGTGTTGGGTAATAACAGGGTAATAACTTATAGTGTCCGTATATAACAGACACATTACTGTACTTACTAATGGTACAAACATGGTAACTACTTTGCACCTATAGACAAGTGTTTACTTATAGTGTCCGTATATGGTAACTAACAGACACATTACTGTACTTACTAATGGTATATACACAGTAACGATGTAGTTCTCACAGACAAGTGTTGGGTAATAACAGGCACTTACTTTTAGGGTCCGTATATGGTAACTAACAGACACATTACTGTACTTACTAATGGTACATACACGGTAACTACTTTGTACCTATAGACAAGTGTTGGGTAATAACAGGCACTTATGTGTGGTAACTAGTAAGACACTGTACTTACTAGTGGTATATACATGATAACTATGTTGTACTATGTTGTATGTACAACATAATTACTATATATATGTATCAGGAATGTACACGTAAAATAAAGTGCTACTGCAAGGGTGATTTGATATTGTTTCCATGTTCAATGTTAAATAATTTATTTAATTAAAGCTGCAGTCTGCGATTTTTGGCCCTCTAGCGGTTAATAAACAGAACGGCATGCGTCTTGCAGAGGAACATTGTAGCTGGAGCTACTTTTCTCGGTGAATGTCTATGGCGAGTCACGCAGTTACTGTGATTCTCTGCGGCGGGTCCTACCAGTCTGGTCTGAAATAGTCCCAATATAAACACTTATTATAAGTGTACCATAATGATTCAGGGTAAGACAAAAACACAGTTTGGAAAATGGATTCATGTTGTACATTCTCATTATATAATTTTTGTACATTTTGAACACAAAAAAAGTTGCGGACTGCAGCTTTAAGGTTAAACAAATATTGATTTTAGGACTATCTAGATCTATTTTTCCTCATGAAAAATAGAAAAATCAACATCAAATTTCAACATTGATTCAGTGTTGATTCAGTGTTGGTCTGCTATCTGGATCGCTATTGTGAGGGGGATAAATCAGAATTGTGAAATTAAGTCACAATTATCATTTTATTGTTTTTCCATGGCGTAAACAATACTTCCATATTTATGAACAGCATAGTTGAGGTGAGCAACTAAATGCCACTGAACATGGTAAAAACAGTCACACTGGTCTGTCTGGAAAGCTCTGGTTCAGATGTATATGGGAAGCCAGCAGCGATCAACCTGAAGCTGTCACCTGAACACCCACTGAAGCTAAGCAGGGTTGAGCCTGGTCAGGTCCTGGATGGGGTCACTGGGAGACCTCGGAAGACTAGATTCACAGAAACACGTCAATCACACATTCAGACCCATCAGTGAAGTTGTTCCATCATAGATTTACATCTGAGGATAAAAACGTGCATAAGCATGTATGCATGCATTGCAATGGGCCCCCTTCAGCAATATTATTTGAATAATTCAATCATTATTTCCTGTTTCTCAGTGTAAAGTTGCTTGGAAATGATCTGTACTAACTTTATATAAGAAGGTGACTTGACATGATTTGTAACCATCCATGTTTCGAGTCAGTTGCATATTTTCACCACTAGATGTCAGTAAAGCCGCAATGAACTCTCCACTGCTCACTGGGACAAAAAGCTGACTTTAAACAGGCAAACTGAGTATTTTCTGTTTCATCGATTTATTAAGTAATTATTAACATCTTGATTAAATAAATGGAATTTGGTAAAAGTAACACCATGTGTGTTATATTATCTTGCTGTCTTTCTCTGGCTGTTGTAACTGGGATCTAGTGGTTAAACTATGGAATTGCAGATGTTTTTTTTTTTTCTCCCAACAGATGGCACTAATCCGCCTTCAAAAATTGTATTTTAAATGCATTGTTTATATTTTAACCTGAAATACTGCTTTAATTGAAAAGTAAATAAAAATTGATTTTTTTGATTATTTTCAATGGGAAAAAAGTGTATCATAAGTATTGCATAAATATTAATATGAACACTCTGCAGAGGTTCAAACAGGGCCCAAGTTAAAGCATTCAGAACCTTTGACACTGGTCTCAAATGCTTCACTCCCTTCATAAAACAGCATATAAGAGGATGCCATCCCACCGAAACTCCTTCAAAGCCTACATGGCAAACCAAAATAGCATCCAGGTAAACTTTAATGGTAGAAAATACCCTCCCATTTTCATTAAGCTTTGCAAAAATCAAAGTAGGCTATATCACTCGCACTGAAAAGGAATAACTTAGTACACCAGTCCTCAAACACACATTTAAGATCATACAGTGAGTATGTTGATGGGGCTCTAGCTCTCTGGATAGTGTTTATAACTTCCTGGGGAAGCTAGAGAGCATTTAAATTTAACCCTTCATGGACCAGAACCAAATATTGACAATCTCTGCCAGCTTCTGTCTCTCTGGCCAACGAGGGGCAGAGATCGGAAGGACGTTTTCTCTTACTCAGTCTAGGGTGGGAGAAATTAGACTCATCAGTGGGAATGCATATAGCAGCACGTTCGGCCACGGGTGTGCCAACGCAGAGAGAGAAATACAGTAGACACTTTGCATTTTCCTGCATTTGCCTTCAAATCTTCCAAATCTGATCTATACCACCTGCAGGTGGAGTGCTCATTCTCTGTATAATGTGTTGCCCCTTGAGAGGAGATCCGCTCCTACATTCAGGACTCCTGAGATGCACTCCAGTGGATCGAACCAGTGAGAGCCCCGACTGTGAGCTTCTTGAATTTGTACTTCCTTAAGTGCTTGTTTAGAGCACATACAGGTAGGTCCATTATCTGGTGTAACCCCCCAACTTTCTTTGGAATGGTAGTAATAGCCCTTCTAAGTGTCCCCCACTGGAACTCATCTTTTAGCCCTTTTCTCTAAGAGGGAGGATATTTCTGCTTCCAACACCCATGCTGAATCCCCATTTGCTACAGATGCTATGACTCCATTGAAAGGAAGGGGTTTTTACAAGCCTGTAACCCCTGGTTACAGTTGTGAGGACTCAAGGATGCACAGAACACTCTCTCAAAGCATCCTGATAAAGAGCCAGAGGCACATTGCGTGCTTTTTTTTTTTTGTTTTTGTGGGTGGGGTGGGGGTACAGATGTGGTGGACTCGGGAGAGGACATCACAGAAAACCCTAGGTGCTGTCTGTCCCTCCCATGCTGAGATTGTGTCTTATGTGTCCCTCTTCTTTTTGTTGGAAGGGTTAGTGGACCTAGAATTTGCAATTTTATTTTAAATTTTAATCAATTCAATATTGTAAACTGTAGTACTATTTAAAATTAATCTTTGAAATGCCATGTCATAAAAGATAAAACATTATTTACAGATAAAACATCATTTGAAGTAAACCAGTAAATCAGTCAAGTCAACTGCATTAAAGTGCACTTAATTGGCCCAAGATCACAATCCTGATTTGGAGTAGATGATCACTGGATTGATCTGAGCCACACTTCCCTTACGGAACAAATATATATGGGAATATACTACAAAATATAATGCGATATATTACATAATACATTTCCATTATGGGAAACTAGTGCTTATATTTTTCAATACACAGCAATATACATTGACCATGTATGGCTATATATATAAAATATTTATAAATGACAACAAAAAATAGCATTACATTCATAAAGTTTTATCCTTTATTGTGTACATATATTGCACATATATTTATACACACATTCATGGTATTATGTTAGGATCAGTGGTTACAACAGACTTCTAGTTCCCAGCATGCTTTGCTTCTGGGGAGTAAATGTTAAAATTAATTGTTATTTCATGTGTTTTGCTCAATATTGATATAGCTGGAGATCTGTTATTGTTTAAACTTGTATTATTTTGGAATTTAAAAGATTTTCTGGTATGTGTGAGTTTTCGGGGTTACCATTGTGCTGAAGAGTAGAGCCTGAGGTTAGGTTGATGATTGGCTGAACAACATTAAGACTGTAATTACTTTATTTAAAAAAATAACAGTTGCGCATGCTATAGCACAGTGATAGTCCCTTTGGTAGAAACTTTAGTGTATGCAGGTGTGCTTTTGTTAATTAACTTAAACATATGAAACATTTAAAATGGTAAGTATTATGAAATATAAGAAATGTGTTACATAATATATTTTACCATATGTGTGTTTATACTGCATGAGTAAATATATCTGCAATTATGCATGCAGTACCATATCTGATCACATATCAATCTATATAATATGAAGTACTGAATATAAAATCACATACATGATATATTAGTAAAAATTTGTTCACATATTTTTCAATATATGAAAAGCGGCGATTCCTTATGTATTATTCAATATATTGTAATATATGTATGCAATATATTCTTCTGTATATTTTCAAATATACTGTTAAATCATGTAATATATTGATCATTCATATATATATATATATATATATATATATATAATATATATACAGGGAAATATATTTTCTTCCCATAAGGGTTCTCCCACCAACAATCAACCCTCATGTTGTTTGCATTGATCATGCTGTGTCATCATTTCCACACATGGCCCAGATCTGACTGACAGGATACATGTCCAAGATCACTTGCCATGTGGAGTAATTTGAGAGTATACATATTATACATATTATTATTATTATTATGATTATTATAGTTGTTATTTACCATATAATTATTTTAAAGAAGAACACTGAAATGTAATACGAAATGTCTGATCAAAATAAAAATCATGAACAGAATGTTTAATTTGCAGAACTGAGTGAAATGGCAGATATCAGGTGAATAAACAGGGTAAAGATTGAAATGGATGGAAATGGAGATATAACAGAATTAGTCCTTTCTTTTAGATGAGGGAAATCATGGATGGCTGAAGCACACACCTCCATGACTGGTAAGACACACACAGGAACGACAGGGAAACATAATGGGGAACAGACGCTGGAGAATAGCGCTGGAGACAGGTTAGTCTACATAATCTAAACAAGACTGAACAATGAGGGAAGACGAGGTGTGTGCTTTAATGGTGCTGCTGCTGATGAGGTGATTGAGAAGTGCAGGTGAGAGCCAAGGAGGATGATGGGAAATACCTTAATTTCTTTTCGACTGAAGAAAGAAAGACATAAATATCTTGAATGACATGTGGGTGAGTAAATTATCAGGAAATTTTATTTCTAAGATGAACTAATCCTTTAAGTGTGTTAAGAAATACTGTCATTAAAGTGTACTCTTCTTAAGTACAATTAAGTGGCCTTTAATTTTAATCATATTATATTATCTGGAAGTGCACTTTTTAAAAAGTATATTTCTCTCAGATTTGAAGTACACAAATGTACACTTTTAATAGAATTAAGCACTTCTCTTTCACAAGGGAACGGTCAAGTTAAAATTGCTTATTTCTCTTGGAAACATTTGGGATAATGTAAGTACACAAGTCAACAAAATATGTAACACTGTTCTAGTGATTTTTGGATATTTTAATAAAAAAATCTTTGAGCCTTTAAAAAGAGTATGTGATATTAATGTATTACTTCTGTTTTGAAGGTTTTTTTGTTTTTTTTTTTTGGCAATTGAGCAAATTTTCTTTTTTAATTATCAGCATTATAAGATGAAATTATCAGCATTTATAACAGTAATCTGTCATTCTAGATTTTTTTTTTTCTAGACCCTTATCTGTCGATCAGTAGTTTTAAAGTGAACCTTGCATATGGAAAGTCATACACATGAAGACATTTTTCATGAGTTTGTTTCTTTCTGCTCAGTATTTGTGTTGTACAGCAAAAAGCTTAAAGATTTACATCTGTAGTAGGTCTAATATACTTTTATAAGCCAAAGCTCTAGCTCGGTCGCCTCAAGCTCTCCAGGAAGGCTCTGCGCATGTTTTTCTGGAACGCCACGAGGCACGATGATCTGAGACACAGTGGGGCTTCTACCAGGCCCCCGTTTCACATGGATCCGCAGGTCATAGTAGGGCTCATTGTTGAGCTTGATAATGCCCCCATGTTGATATGGAGATTTTCAGAGTAGATCAGATTTGAGTGGGCCTTGTCCAGGTACGCATTGTCCCAGCGCCTGATTAAGCTTTGTGCCTCGCTTTTCCATTGACTGCCATCGGCGATGTCAAATGAAGCTGGCTTCACAGTAAAGGTGATTGTTTTCTGTTAGCTCTGTCCTCCTGTGTGCATATCAGTTTTCTGTCTTTTAGGTCTCCTTTGTTTTGGTTTTGAGAGGTGCCATAAAAGCACTCTCCAGAATCAACAGGCCCACAGTAATCATAATCTGACCCTGAGGTCCAGCACCAGTTGTAACTTTCACCGTGTAAGCCACAGGAGTGACCTGAGCGACACGGCTTGTCTTTATATGTTACATCCACATCTGGAGAGCAGTAGTCCCAGCTATCGTCAGTGTGGCACCAGTAGTAATCACCACTCTCATGATATCGGCATTCGTCTACGCAAAATTGATCTTTCTTTGACTGATGGAGAAACATCTTTGGTTCCACGGGCCCACAGTGTCTCCAGCCTCCCTCCTCCAGCTGGCACTGGTTATAGTTTTGACCCCGCTTCCTACATGGACTGTCTTCTTTACACTGATTGCCCTTGTAATCTCTGTATAGAAGTGGTGAGCAGTAATCTTTTCCCTGTGCAGTATCGCACCAAAAGTGGTCGTGATCTACTTGGTAACAGTTGTCATGACACATCGCTCCTGTCTTAGATCCATAATAGATATTCTTATCTGTCATCAGGCCACAATATCCCCAAGAAAATGGACCAGGTTTGCAATAATAGTAACCTTCTCCACCCTTCCCACACTGACCGCATCCTCTACCCAAGTAGTCTTTGTTTTTTTCAGGTGAACAGTACATTAACCATTCATTTCCATCTTTATCAGTAGACTTACACCTGTACTCATGACCCACAAGCTTGCAGTCTTCTTCACACATTGTTCCCAGATAAGTAAAGTGAAACATCCCATCACTTGGCCACACTGAACAGAAGAAACAGAGCAACACGAGAGAGGTGCATAGATGTGCCATTCTTTCTGTAATGAGGAAAAAAAATGAAGATTAAGAGGCAACATGGTGTACACTGTAATGTATAAAATTGTGGCAACAGATTACAAGCAATTTTATTAATTCAATTAAACAACATTTCTAATCGAGTTAGAATTAATCAAATGACCTCCTTATAAAATTAACCATTCAAATGAGTAACTGCAAACAGTACACACACACAAAAAGTTACATTTAAACAAAAATAATAGTTCTGTTAGACAAAAAACAAAAAACAAAACAAAAAAAACCACTATGCTAAAAAAATACTATACTTATGGAATTGTTTTGATTTAACACAAAAATAATTTGGTATTATTTTTTTTAAATTAAAATAATTTAATTAAATCTGATTTCAAGTCTGAATAACAAGCTGCTTAACCCTTTAAGACCGGAAGGCATTTTTAGGCATTTTTTTTTCTCTCTCTCTCTGAGCAACATACACAAAAGTAAAGATTCATAACTCCAAAACTATAGCAAGGAGAGACAAAAGGTAGGTATTATTTGATAGAATTTTTTTTTAAAGATTTTGAAAATATAAACACATTACATTTGGACCTTTTCATGCTGAGAAAATGCTGATAAAAGACAAAATATATATAATATTTTTATTATTTGACATGCAATGCAGGAAGAAAATAAGATCAGAGAAAAATCCTTTTTTGGTTAAGTTCTCCTACATGTAAGCTGCATCTGGATCAGATTTTGTGGGGATGGCATAAAGTAATCAAAGGTTACAGCATTTGGAACCAAGGTTGTTAAAATTGTTCCAATATCTCATGATCAGTGCAATGGATTATGCTTATTTTAATCATGAGAATCTGCTGTAAATAATGATTTTCTACAATCTGTGCATGTTTCATGAAGTTCTGCCATGTGAAATCTACATATTTGTTTTTAGTTAAACAAATTATGATAACATTTTTTTTTTTTATATTTATCAACAAATAACTCAGCACTACTTAGGAGTTAATTGAACTGGCTACATGCATTATAAAGTTCAGGCTCAAGCTTTTAAATAACACCTATTTTTATTAAGTCAGTAGTTTTGAAAAATATGATTATTCATTTTTTTTTCGCAGGTAGATGGAGCCCATGGGCAGTAAACTCTGAATTAGAGGTACTTCTCAGCACTTGTTAGGAGTTTATCAATATGGTTAGATGCAATAAAACGCTAAGCTTAAAAATGATACGATCAAGTCACCTTTATTTATATAGCGCTTTTTACAATGCAGATTGTGTCAAAGCAGCTTTACAGTGATAACTGGTATATAATTTTGGCTGCACAGCAGCTCTTAAAGAAAATAGTGTCATTGTCCATCTTAAGTAAATTCAGTATTGATTCATTCTGTTGTAAAAAATCAATAGTGATTAATTTAGTTTATTTATCTATATATTAGCACTGGAGTCAACAGTAATGTCATCATCCAGCTCAGTTCAGTTTGCATACGATACCTATTTTATGTTACCTATATGTTTTTAGTTTATTTTGGCTTTTAAACAGGGACAAGAAAACAGAAGTCCACACTTAAGAGTGTTAAAATTAACACTGAAGTGATGTTCAAGTTAATAAGAACTAACCCTGCATACGATCCACTCTATCCACCCTAAATAGTATTAAATATTATTAATGTCACATACTATTTAGGATGGATAGTATGCACATTGAGACACAGGCAAAGTGAATAATTGAGTGATGGTTGAACATTGTTGAAGGCATCTGATTTTAACAAGAAGAATCATTAAAGGAGAAAGTCACAATTTTTAAATCACCATTACTGAGATCAGTGTTTGCTTTAGTTGAATCTCAACACTGGTGAAAAACAGGATATTCAGATAAAAAGATCATTTCCGAACATCACAAAACAAGCTCAAAAGCTTTTATGTCACATAAAACAGCAAAAGTAAGAGATAATAGGAAGAATAAAATAAATTAGTAACACAACTGAGCTCATAATTATTCCTGCTGCAATGCATGATGGGAGCATGGATGTTTTGATTGGTAGCACCCAGAATGCACTGCCATATTTAATTTGCACTGCAACATAAAAGCTTTTTTAATTGCCACCATTGTTGATATTCATAGGTTGATTCTTGATGTCTGTGTCTAAGTGAAAGTTTTCTCATTAGAACAACTTTTTAAAAGCTATCTGATTGTATTTGCATCACATCAGAGTTCACTCTTACACCAGAAACTTGCATACGTCTGTTTGTTAGTTATTATCAGGGGTGTAGACTTGAGTCACAAATTTGATGACTTGTCACTCAACTCGACATATGACTTGACTTGTGCTTGATTCCTCTGACTTGGAAAAACTTGAGTTGTGATCATTCTAGGCTGGTCACTGGAGCGTAAAATCACACCGACACGATCAGCGATGCTTTTGTGTTTTGGCTGGCGCTGAGCCAGAGACAAATGAGCTCAGCAAGCACTTGTAATATAGCACAATTCTTTAGTGTTTTCAACCACATAATGTTGATGTAATGTTTCATACATTTAAATTTACATAAGTACTAGCTCGAAATTTGTACTTTTTGGAGTAGATTTAAAAGTGGGTACTTTTACTTTAACTTGAGTACATTTCTAATGAAAAATCTGTACGTTTTCTTCACTTTGCTGGGCGATGTTCCTCACGTTACTTTATTTTACTGTAGGCTACATTAAGAAATGTGTAGTTTATTCCAAGCGCGCTGTCTCTTTATTCATGAACGATGCCCCATTCACAAATGAATCAAAGACTTGATCAAACAAGTTGGCAAAACTGTCTAAATTGGTTCGCGAATCAGTTGAATGATTTGTTCAGTTCCTGCACGCACTGAATCGTCTGAAGCAGTTTCTCACTCGGGAGTGTTGGATGAAGTGGCAGTGGATCGACGTCAATTAAAAGCAAATCTGCAAAGATCTGCAAAAAAAATATTGTTTTCATATTTCAAAAAAATATGAAGATCTTTATTACGTATGCTGTCTGTGAACCATTCCACAGGTATCGATTTCATTTGACTTCAATTCATACAGCCAATAGCCGACATTTTACAACCAAACAGATCAGCCTATTACGCTACGATGACAAAGTATGTAATGTTTCTTTACCGTTTTTTTTTTGGACATAGGGTGAATTAAGGGTGATTGGGACAGTTTTTGAATTTCCGCCTGATTTAGAGCATATATAATAGTTCTCTATTGCAAGGCTAATAATTTTCTTAATTAGCAAAGCATTTAAGCACTGTCCCAATCACCCCAAAGTATACTGTGTTTGGGTGGATGGGACAAAATAAAAACAACCTAATTCTGAAAATAGAAACATTATATTAACAATTTTTTCACTTATTTTGTAGCAGTAGTGCATTATGTTCATGTTTTATATCAAAAGTTACAATATAGTATCTGTGAAAATTTTTGGACCTTATTATTAAAACAATCAAAAGCTTAGGTCATTTTCCTCAGTTGATGCATTTCAAGGTCAACTTCCTGTTTGATGCATGCCCCGCCCACCTACATGATGTTAGACCAATGAGGGCATCCCATTTTAATTATGTGGTCTTACAGCTAGGGCTCAGCAAAAAAAGTTTTTATTTTCACTCATCAGGTGAGAAAATAAATTCTATATAGTTATACTGTCCCATTTGACCCAATCCCCCTTAATTCACCCTTCTATAGATTAATTTATATGTTAAATAAGCTACCATTGTTCAGAGAGTATGAAATGAAAACCCGCGGTTGCGCAGTGGTGGTGCCGGCGACCTGTTCGTCTTGAAAATGAACGCCTTTGCATTGATACCGTTAACCAGTTTACACGCGCCTGCAGAAATATACATTTCATTACATTTTGGAGTACAGACGGTTCGAGATCCGTCAATGTGCATTTGATCATTGTTTATCTTCAGATTTATCTTCTTGTTTATCTTCAGCGGTTATGAGCGCGATCACATGTAAAAAGTTTTCTCTCTTTCTTCTTTCAAATGTAACTGTATATGTTATTATTATACAAAGAAAAAGAATGATTGCTGTTTTTTAGCAGCAAATCAGCATATTAAAATAATTTCTGAAGGATCATGTGATACTGAAGACTGGAGTAATGAAGAATAAATTACATTTTAAAACATTTTAAAATAGAAGAAAGTTATTGTAATATTGTAATAATATTTCACAATATTACTGTTTTTACTGTGCTGTTTTTACTTTTTACTGCATTTATCTGCATTAAATCCAACCTGGTACATATATTATATATATATATATATATATATATATATATATACAGTTGTAAGAAAAGTATGTGAACCACTTGCAGAAAATGTGAAAAATGATCTCAAAATAAGAGAGATCATACAAAATGCATGTTATTTTTTATTTAGTACTGTCCTGAGTAAGATATTTTACATAAAAGATGTTTACATATAGTCCACAAGAAAAAAAAAAGCTGAATTTATTCAAATGGCCCCATTAAAAAGTTTGTGAACCATTGATTCTCAATACTCTGTGTGGTTACCTGATGATCTATGACTGTTTGTTTGTTTGTTTGTTTGTTTGTTTGTTTGTTTTGTGATGGTGTTCATGAGTCTCTTGTTTGTCCTGAGCAGTTAAACTGAGATCTGTTCTTCAGAAGAACCCCCTCTGGGTCCTGCAGATTCTTCAGTTTAAGCATTTTTTGCGTATTTGAACCCTTTCCAGCAGTGACTGTATGATTTTCAGATCCATTTTATCACTTTGAGGACAACTGAGGGACTCAGACACAACTGTTAAAAAAGGTTCAAACATTCACTGATGCTCCAGAAGGAAACACGATGCATTAAGAGCCGGGGGGTGAAAACTTTTGAATTTGAATATCAAGGTAAATTGTACTTATTTTTTCTTCCGGGAAACATGCAAGTATTTTCTGTTGCTTCCGGAGGGCAGTACTAAATGAAAAGCAATGATATTTCAATAAAATAAGAAAAATTTGGACACATTTTTCTTATTTTGTGTTGTCCTCAGTGTGAAAAGATGGATCTCAAAATCATACAGTCACTGCTGGAAAGGGTTCAAATATGCAAAAAAACCTTGAAAACCGAAGAATCTACAAGACCTGGAGGATTTTTCTGAAGAACAGAGCTCAGTTTAACTGCTCAGGACAAGCAAGGGACAAAAAAACAGTCATAGATCATCAGGTAACCACACACAGTATTAAAAATCAATGGTTCACATACTTTTGAACGGGGTCATTTTAATAAATTCAGCTTTTTTGTTTTCTTGTGGACTAAATGTAAACATCTTTTATGTAAAATATCTTACTCAGGACAATACTAAACAAAAAATAACATGCATTTTGTATGATTTCTCTTATTTTGTTAACATTTTTCACATTTTCACAGAAGTGGTTCACATACTTTTTCTTACAACTGTATATATATAGATTTTCATTGGATACATTTTTACTCTTACTCAAGTAACTATTAAGATTATTACTTTTACTTTTACTTTGAGTAAATATAAGAACTTGTAATTTTACTTGAGTACAGTTTTTGGATTCTCTACCCACCTCTGCTAATTTTGCCATTGCATTGTCTTTGTTAACATCATTCATTTGATTGGATGTAAAACTCCCTGCTTCAAATGCAATCAATAACTTGTTTCTGCTTTTATTTATTTTGTTACTGTTGTGCCGGGTCAGAAATCAACAAGGGATTGTGTCAAAAATGTCAGTAAATTTAATACAAATGCCCACAAAATTCAAGATATGATTGGAAAAAAGTATAAGATCTTGATATTAATATTATAACATATAATTAAGCAATGTCACAAGAAAGAGGGCTGTGATATTGTGATATTGATTTTTTTTTTTTTTTAAAAACATTAATCTCAACATTATTTGTGCATTTGTAATTGTACCAATTGAGATGCAACTTTTGTTCCACCTCTGCAATGTAAAGATGATTTTTATTGTTAGTGATTTCAACTGATTGGTAACAGCTCTACATAGTGTTTTATTATTCTAATTGTCATGGATCACGGAACTGACAACTTGTAATATTTTAAAACAACATGTACTGTTCAACCTGTAGGTGGCAATTATGAAATTCTTTCAAAAACTAATCGAAACAAGTCTTCATTCATTAATTTCATTAAACTTTTTTTTTGCATCATGAATTCATTTCTATTAATACATATTTTTAATAGACTCATTTATAACATTTAGACATAAATCTACTCATTTATAACATTAAATAGAACATTTAGTCAGAACTTAGGCCTATCATTCAGTTTGGTTGTCTAATGTTTTGTTTTCAGAGTCATGGGAGAACCGTGATCTCTGTATATATGAACAAAATAGAGGACGCTGCGGACACTGTGGTAAAGGATACACTAAAATACTTTGCAGCAAGTGCAATGTCCACCTCTGCTTCCCGGAGGACAAGAACTGCCTGGATCTAAACTTTGTAGTTATTAAGTACATTGCATTATCGATAGTAATAATAGTAGAGGTGGTAATAGAGCAAAGACTTTTACAGAGAGAGTGCAAATGTATTTTTGATCTCAAATGCTTATATCCTCTAGGTATGAATGAAGAACTGATTCTTAACTGTTTTTTGTAAATTTTGACTTGTACTGCTGTTTCAAGATCATGTCTTTATAATGTATTTCATATTTCAATTTTCAATCATGTTTGACATGTATTTATTGTTACATTGTTTGAACCACTGGTTTCAAGATCATGTTTTGATAGTGTTTTTCTAATCATGTGATATTTGTATTTAATTAGCATTTCTACCAGAAAGACTTGGGAGGCACAATAATGTAACACTGGTATTTATTACCAAACAGCAAGCAGAATATATAAAGGTTAAAGGTTAACGTAGGCCCCATCCGTAGCTCACGTCCTGAGGGTTGCAGACTTTGCGCTTTGTGTTTCCTGCCTGAAGCTGAAGGCAGGGGCGTAGCCGACCCCCGGGGAGTATGGACAGGGACCATCCTGGTGGTGGTGGGGAGGATGGAGGTGAAAGTTTGCGTCAGCATCTGCGAACTCAGACAAGTGTAAGTACCAATCTTTTATACTCCAAGTGTTAGATAATGATTGGTTAGATCTGAACTAATAAGTGACGCAACAAGCTAGAGCTTCATTTTGAGAGAATCAAGAATGTATATTTGGGATACTATTGAATTTGAAAATATGAAAATCATGTTGTTTAATATACCTTTTTGAAATTTTAAAGTTTTGTATAACTTAGAATATGAATGTATTTATTTATTTCTTTGGTGTCAATATTCGAGGTCTGGTTTACTATAATGATTACGGTAATAAGCCTATTAAATGCATTAGAGGACTCTTTCAACAACATGTAAACGGTGACTTTTTTCTATATTTGGGTCTTTGAGGGTTAAACTTTTTACAGAAAAAAATAGTGACCCACAAAACAGATGATACAGAAACTCTTCAAATCCCAAAAGAACATTAAACACTAACAGATCTCACAAGATTTCAGCATCTTCACTTATTACAACCCAGACTTTATTTCTTTCATACTTAAGGTCTTATTGAGAATTAACAGATGTTTAGATGTTTATGTTTTATTGAAAATAATAAAGTTTTTTATTTATTTATTTATTTAAGTTTTTCTTTAGCTGTTTTACTGTTTTACTATGTGTCTCTGATACTTGTTTGTTATTGCAAAAACTGCAAGTAAAACTCTGATCAGATATTTTTGGTCACTTTTTAGTGATGTTATAGTTGTCATGTAGTGGCCTGATTCATTGATACCAGAGTCTAATTTCTGATTAAATCGTTTAATATTAGTTGTTAATTTTCCTGCAAATACTACTGCAGAATTTCCTGCAGTGCTGTGATACTCTGAAAGATTTTATGGAGTCATTATGGAGAAAATATTTAGCCAGAATCATAGACTCACAAGGAAATCAAGAAGCAATGTATGAATCTTAACCCTTTCACGTGTGAAATATTCTAGCTGACCCCCCAGAGTGAGTTTTTTTA
This sequence comes from Culter alburnus, assembly GCA_028476615.1. Classification (NCBI taxonomy): domain Eukaryota; kingdom Metazoa; phylum Chordata; class Actinopteri; order Cypriniformes; family Xenocyprididae; genus Culter; species Culter alburnus. The sequence continues at coordinate 82,790 of JAOTNS010000729.1, forward strand.
AGGCAACCGTTATTATTTTTCCAGACATCTTTTGTATGAAAGAAATAATGTCAAACTGGATTGTAATAAGTAAAGATGCTGAGATCTTGAAAGATCTGTTACTGTTTTATGTTGTGCTGCTGCCAGTCGATTGAATTAATTCAGGAAATACCTGTAAAATAACAGTGTTTTCTGTAAAACATTTTTTGTAATTTATTTAAATTAGGATAATTTATTTTAATTTAAAGTTTTTTTTTTTTTTTTGTTTGACAGCCACTGCTGCCAGTCATTTGAGGAAGGAGATACATATCCCTGAATAAAAGCATGAATTTGGATCTGTTCCTGCAATAACTTGAGAGAGATAGGTCAGAGAATTAAAGATTGAGTTCAACAGGAAGCAGTTCAATCAACCACATCACAGGTGTCTCCACATGCACAAACAACAGCTTCTTATTTGCTGCTTTTTAAGATAAGCTGAACTGCATATAGACTTGTTGTAAATTTTCACATACAACTTTTAAATCTCACTCTACAACAGTTCCTTACAAAGCATCACATCCTGAAGATCTGGATTGCAGCACAGGAATAAAACACAGTGTATTTTATGATGATGAACCAAATTAAAGAAATATTGATTATAGTTAAATTATCACAGACAATTTAATCAATATATTTTTAAGTATGTTTAAAAATGTAGTATTGTTTAAAATTATTCTTTAAAATGCCAAGTCATGACAGATAAAACATTATCATTTCAAATGAAGTAAATTGTAAATCAGTCAAGTCAACTGCATTAAAGTGCACTTAATTGGCCCAAGGTCACAATCCTGATTTGGAGTAGATGATCACTGGATTGATCTGGGCCACACTCCTCCAACCAACAATTGCCAAGATCGCTTGCTATGTGGGATGTAGATTATTAGCCTAATAGTCTAATGTGACACATTCATGTACCATGTTATTTACATGATACTTCAAGGTGGTTCACAGAATACCATGGTAGCCTACATTTAAAGAAAATGGGGTAACACTTCACTTAAAGCTTTTATGTATACTGCATTATAAAGGTATGTGCTATATCATTTCAAAAATTGCAACCAAAGTTAAAATACATTATAACATTCAAATTTTTTTTTTGTTACATCTGAAATTGGTTGTTGTCATGTTTTTTTTGCAATATAATTTCTAAAGATTTATTATAATGTACTATAACTGGTTACAATTATTAATACAGTGCATTATAATGTGCATTACAGAGCACAATTAATGCATTAAAAATACTTTTATAATGCATAATACATGAAGGGTTTAAGTAAAGTGCTCCCAAAAATGGTACTGGTGATTATTATGTTCAGGGGAGCAACTGAGTATCTTCATCAAAAAAAAAAAAAAAAAAAAAAAAAAATATATATATATATATATATATATATATATCTATATATATATATATATATAACTAAAAACTCAATGTGCAGAAGATATAAACACTCAACAATTATAGTCTTTAATGTCAGTTTTAAACGACCCATTAAATATTAACACATCTTCAAAACAGGACGAGTTACATGGTAGGAAGTCACCATAAAATGTACAAGTGAAGTTTCTGACCACAGTTTCCTAAATGTTTCAAATTCAGATTAGCATTTGCAACCCTGCAGCTTCTCAAATGCTTCTTTTTCCTACACAAAACTGTGAGAATAAAGAGCAAGACTGAATTATAAATAGGTTATAATGAACATCATTCAACTTTCCAGAATGACTTGTAAAAGACTTACTGTGCAATGATTATGCCTAAAACTTGGTTATGGTGCAAGTCATGGTTGTGAACATGAAACACATAAGATGTTTCTGAACATAATTACAATAAGATGATATTAAATATTGTATTCTACAACAATAAAATAATTTGTTCAACATCTTTTTTTTTTTTAAGAAATAATCTGCAAAACCTAAGAACACATTCCCACAAAAACTACATAGATCTAAATTTAACTGACATCTCAGTTTAGTTTAAATAGCTGGAGGAGGAGCTGAATCTGATGCTGACGCCCTAAACTTTACTTACGTTTTAAAGTTTCACAACTGAAACACTCCTCAATCATCATAATTGACTGGACAGCAGACCTGAGAAATTCTCATTGTTGAACAGTGACAACAGAGAATCCAGTGATATTTTTTTTAAGAGTATGACAATTCAGCAGATTTCATTGGACTTTGTACTGACGTTTGCATGATTTTCTGTTTCTAGAGTATAGACAAGGTAAGGATACTGTTCAGTTCTATTGACATTTTAAAAAATTATGGTAACCTTAATCCACATGTAATTTTAAAAATGGGTAACAGTTTCTCATGGAATATTGTTTAAGATTTTTAAAATATATATCTGAGAGCAACATTGTGTCGGCCCATATCTGGTCTGCGTGTAATCCACATGTACCAGATGTTCGCCGGATCTGGGCCACACTATGTTGCTGTCTGGGATACTACACAGTAAATTCCCTGGTGGTCTAAATTAAGTGTATTTTACTTAAGTAAAATTATCTGTCAGTGTGGTAATAAAAACAACCTTAATGTAAACAGAAAACAAGATTATTTTGAGTGTCTATTACTAAATGCAAATTTACAGTAGCTCTGCCCACCAATGTCACACAAGGTTAAAAACAACACATATGATTAATGACTTCAGTGGAGTAAGGTAGCGTGTTGGGTGTGGAAAACTAACTTGTGCCGCGATTGACTGGGTTTGAATCCACCTTTTGCCGAGCTCACTCTTCTCCCTCTTTCCATCATTTATCACATCAGAAAGGCATTTATTTTCAATAAAAATAAAGAAAATGTTCTAAAAGGAAGTAAGGTGCCTAACGAGTGTTTAATAATGATAAAAGTATTTATAATTTTAATAAATAAAATCATTTACACTCTTGTTATTGCATCCTGCTAATATACAACAATACTGAGGTACGAATAATATGTATCTGCCAGTATAAAGTATAAATAGCATCTAATTACTATTTACACTTATTGCAAAGAACTGCTACTTTTACATAATGAATAGAACATAATTTGCAAAATAAAATAATCCACTTAAATTATTATTTATTATTATTATTTTTTTGCATGTGGGATACCATGAAAATGAATAGTACTTAACATGAATAGAACTTGACGTTCTGCCAGTTTTTGTTGGGTGCTGCTGTCATGCTGAATCGTAATATCGGAGCTCCATTGATCATGGCTTTTCATAGTCATGGTGCACAAGCTTAACAAACAATAACTACATCTGACATCTAGCCACAGCTCTAGATGAAACCAACTGAAAAGACAAAGCAGACTGACTTTATTTCTGTCATTTGTCTACAGTTCTTTTTGAGAATTAACAGGTTTAGATGTTGATGTTTTATTGAAAATGAGCATTATGGTGATCAGTGTTTCATTTAGTTGGGCACTGTAGCTTGGTTTTTATGTTAAGTTTGTGGTCTTTGTAACAATGTTTACAGAAGCACATCAAAGCACATCAAAGAGACCACAAACAAGAGCAATTGGGTGATATGGTTTACACCATCAAGAAAAAACCAATTGTCTAGTCTCATCCCTGACCAAGAGTGGTTGTTCATTATGTTATTATAACCAACAGTACCTTTATGCCACAGATAAGATGTTTTGAGATTTCATTTTTAAACATATTGTGGGGGGAAAATAGACACACCCACTACACTCAGAGTGAAAGACATGCCGGCACCATCATGGAAGTTTCCATCAAACAAATTTGTATTATTTAAAATTAAAAAACTATCAAATTGACTGACCCAGCACTGATTTAAAAAAAATAAAAAAAAAAAATGGCAAATTGTTTAGTTTATAAAACCCAGCATATGTTCTGTCCAATATTCACATCAGAGCTTGGTTGTCATATAAACACAATTGTGTTGTTTTTAACCCAGCATTTTTTAGAGTGTAGAGAGAAGAGCGGCACTATGGATACCATTTCTTTTCAACAGGTCAGGTCTGCCTCAAAAACTTTTCTAATTGAAAAGTCTATGAACCCTATATTATTTTGTGGACACCATTTAGACATCCAGCCATTGAGTGATGACAGTCTGCTAAGTATTTCATCACTCCAACGAACAGGAAGAGGGCCAGAGCAAATTACAGGGTGACATCGTACTTGCGAGTTCCCACGTCATTAATGTTAATTTTAGTGATCTCTGACTGGTGAAGTTGGACATCATTGGTGCCGACATGAATAATAATCTTAAAGTAAAAGGTTAGAGGTTAAAGTCAAAGGTCAACATATCAGTAAATGTCACGCTAATATGATTATTATTCAAAAAGTTCTGCCACTTCTATAATTTTAAAACTGTTTTATGTTGGAAACAGTTTAATTGTGCAACATATTGGAGTAATAGATTTAGTCTTTATGAAATGCTGTTGTACTTATGGTTTTCTTTCAGCATCTGTTCTTCTATATCAACTATTTCATTTGGGAATTTGGCTAAATCAAGATGCTGCTGATTACTGAAGCTCTTCTTCTCATTTTTGCTGCTTTAGGACAGGTAAGCTTGTGTTCTAGTATAATTAGTACAGATATGAATACTGATGATGTGATTATTATGATTTCTGTTGCTCTAGGATCACAGAGGATCTGCAGGACAGATTTCCATTGGATATGGCACCAAATTCTGTTGATGATCAGTATAAGGGTTGTATAGAGAACATGAAACACCTGGTGGAGACAAAACTTAGAGAAAAGAAAAATCTCAAACATGAATTTGCAAACTTTGGGAAGGGTGTCCATGAAGCCAAAACACCTGAAGATAACTTGTCAAAAAATCATTCAGTTGCTGTTTATGTTTACACACATTCAAGTCCACTGTATGAATTTTTCAATAATGATGTTCGTAGTCAGAAACAAGAATACAAAGACAAGACATTTAAATGGTGTTCACTTCATTTTCTGTTAACAGATGCGATTCAGATTCTGAAGAAAACACAAAATAGATGCTATACCACATATCGTGGCACTACAGAGGAATTTGATAAGAATGTTTTGAACAAAGAGGTTCGTTTTGGATCATTTACATCCTCCTCTTTAAATAAAAATGTAGCACAACGTTTTGGAACTAAATCTTGTTTTCAAATCAAAACTTGTGAAGGTGCTGATGTGTCACATTACTCTATATTTCTTTCTGAGAAAGAGGTGTGATTCCTCCATATGAGAAGTTCAAAGTCATTGCTGTCAACACGAGAAAAGGTCAGAAGGATCTCTGGTGTGACACTGTGTTCATATTGCACAGCTCTGGAACAAGAAGTGACCTGAACTGTGCAGTGGCATCCATGGATATCAGTACCAATTCATCTTCAATTAATTTTATTATTGGGTTTTCTGTTATTATAACTATTATTATTATTTGTTATGTAATGTATATTTTAATTAAGAAGTGCTATGGTTTGGACACTGTTATACCTTACCAGGCTTTTAATTATTAACTGTAATCTGCAGTACTGTAAAGGTACAAACAGATAGACTGCCCTAAATTGTCAGACTGGCATTTAAATTTATAAACTAATATTATAATATGCTAATAATGAGACCATATTATTACTGTGAACTTATTTCATTTGATTCCACTAAAAATATTTTAAATAAAGAGATTTTCACTGCATCAGCAACTGCAGTCACCACCTGTTAAATAAAGCAACATGCAGCATATCATCAATGTTTTTGGGTCTTCTCTTCTCCTGAACTGAAGCACAAGGGTGACCCAAAAACCTCAATTTTACATTAAACTACCAGCAAATGTGTCCAGTATATCATTGTTTTTTTTTTTTTGTTTTTTTTTTTTTTACTCACAGTTTTACTATTAAAATACATTTCATGAGTGTCTTTTTTATCTTGCACCTTTAACCCTTTCAACCCCACAGGTAAGTCATGTAGTGTCCACAATACAAAGAGTAAAAGTAACATTGACATGCTGCAGTGAGATAATTAAGTGAATATGTAAGTGATGATTGAGCATTAGTGATGAACACTTGCTGTTAACAAGCAGAATCTATCTATCTATCTATCTATCTATTCAAAATAAGTACAATATATATATTTTTTTACGTTTTACATTTTTAAAATATATTGGTTTCATTGGACAAACATATATAACGAATACTACTTAATGGAATTATGATTTAACACAAAAATAAGTTATTATTTTTAATGTGTGGATTAATTAATTTAATTAAATCAGATTTCAGGAATGAACAATGAGCTGCTTTAAGTGTGCATTTTAACAGAAAATAGGCCTGATTCAATCTTGAGCACAATACATTAAATACAGTTGGATGTAATTTATTTCATTTATTAATTAAGTTGCATTTTCTGTATACTTTTATTTTTTGTACTGACAGTGGTTAATTAAGTCTGTGAGTTATTTATATGTGAGAGAGTCAGTGGTAAAGCGTCAGTGGTCAGTGTTAGAAGAATCAGCTTATCTTGACAGTTAGCCTGCCCTGGATCAGGATAGTTTCCCAGCATAAGTTGCTGGACTGAGCTTGATTTATGTTAAATTTGCTTTATGAAACCAAATCATTTGACAATGAGTCAGACTAACTGAAATAAGCCTGGCTTATTTGGTCAGCTTGACTTATTTCTCCTTTCTTTCTGCCATTCAAAAAGTAAAGTTTAGATTGCTGGAACTCAAAAAAGTAAAAATGGATTCACTAAATGTATCTGTAGAAGAACTTTGTTGTTTCTTGTCAGAGGAGATCTGCAGTTTACACAGTGAGAAACTCAAAGGCTGAATCCCAAATGGTACCCGACCCTGATTTTCTGCATTTTCTCCTTTAATGTTTTCTTTGTGTTTAAGTTACTCTTATAAGGACTTAAGTCCTGTTTTGAGCTCCTCCTGGTATTTAATAATACATACCATGCATATATACATGCATACATACATATATTAAAATTTCACAAGTCACATTCCAGGGGCTAAATATCATGTTATTTGGGGTCGCTTCAACCCGCAGACTTGTCAACAATGTTGCCTCAGATGCCACATTTGTTGTGTGTTTTTGGGGGCAGGAATTTAATCCCAGAGTTGTGGGCTGATCAATAATGCTGGCTTATTAAAACCTATACCAATTGTAAGAAAAGTTATAGTTACATTTATATTATGTTTATAATTACTTATAAGTCATGCATTTTCCTTTTCAATTCATGTTCATAATTCATTATACAGTTTATAATATTAATACATATTAATTATATTAATACAATTTATAAGTATTAATTAGTCTGTCGTATGGTTCTATGAATGTATTTATAAAGATGCAGCTTGCATTGCTATAATGTTATATTATTAATTTTATATGACTTTTTATTCAGATTTATTTCTGTCAAATTAGTGAATATATTGTGAATACATTGTTATTAATAGCCATGTTATGTTCTTATAAATACTTTTTGTGAGTAATAATAGTTACTAATCTCTATAAATGCATCATTGTTGGCTTAAGTAAAGTGAAAACATAAATAAAACGTTAAGAAAACACGAATATGTACTCATTTTACATTTTAAGTTGCTTAATTGTACATGTAACTAATGAACAACAATTCCTGTAAATTTGTAAATGTAACTGTTCTTATAATGCAGTATAGATCTTAATGAGTCCATCTATTTTTACAGTCTATGGGTTGGGCCCCCTACCGCACCCATTCCGCACCAAACATACAAACCAACCTAGCTATCCAAAATCTTTGTCTGCAATTTAATAATACTGACATATTAATTTTGCTTTTGCTTTTGGTATCAGTATTTAGTCAGAGACGCCCTCTGCAGGCATTTGTTATAATATTATGTACTTATAACATTTCAGAGGAAAAAAAATCTTGATGTGTTTAAATATGCAGATTAGCTTGTTTTGGTTAATTTAGAAGAAATCTACAGATGCACACAGACGGAGGGTAGTAGGCTTAAAACAAACACCATCTAAATGTGTATTTTGGAAGTTCTCTTTCCATTAGAGTAAAAGAAGACATGGAAGCAAAAACAGACCAAATCTCAAAATTGTCCACTACAATAACTCCAAAAGAATTAAAATAATGTATTGATTTGTGCAAAATAAACAAATTATTAGTGTAACTATGTCCCTCTCCTTGGTGCAGTCATTTATTCTAAATATATAGCTACTTGAAAATAGTAGTGTAGAAAACATGCACATTTAGGCATAGTTTCCTTTGCTGTTGCCTGCTCTTGTGATAAACCTAGTGAATACTAAATACCATGGTCTCTATATGTGAACTTTTGTAGAAATCTGTGGGGTATGAAACAATTGGGTGAGTGTGGGGGAATTAAAAAATAAATTGGTAAGGAAGTCGAAGTTGTGTAAAGTTTTGTTATTTATTTTTTAAAAATAATTATGAGAAGTGCCCTTTTTTCCACTTGAGCCCCTGCCCCCCAAAATGTGCACGTCCCTGCTTATATAAAAGGAGGTATTGGCAAAATCTCACCTGTAGTAAGTCCGTCTGTTAGGAATATTCAACAGCAACTGGAATGTGAAAACATCCAGGTGATTTACTAATCATTTACATCTACAATTACTGAGTACTGCACACGTATAAAATTATATATTGGCAAAATCACATACAGCAAGTCAGTCTACCCACTATCTATTTGCTATAACCCTGTAAAAATTGTTTGAAGGAATGATTTGTCTTCATTTATGATCTTACGCTGAGAAACGAATTTGTAGACGGTCCCTTAAGGAGACAGCCTTGACAAGGAACCTGACACCAACTTTACTGTGCTTGCAGAGCACTACTGATGCATCATCGAGCTCAAGCTTCAAGCAAGCAGACGGAAACCTTTGAAGAATTCAAGGTGCAGTAAGAGAAAGACACAGTGGCATAAAGTGATATGTTATTTTGCTGAATGAACAAATTGGTAACACAGAACGTTTTTTCTTCTTCTTCTTCTTCTTTTTCAGAAACGCCATCACAGTGCAGTGGAATGAAAAAAGTGCAACTGAAACACTCCTCAATGTCTGTCATTTACTTAAGAATAGAGCTGAATAACTGTCATTGTTGAAATGTGAACAGAGAATTCACCGTACTCAACCGTATGAAAGTTCAGCAGATTTCATTGGAAGAGTTACTGGACTCTCACTGAACACTTAAGTTTGATGATTTTCTGTTTCTAGAGGACAGACGAGGTAAGGGACTCTATTCAATTCTGTTAATACTATAAAAATACTGTAACATTAATACTTGGCTTAACAGTTAGGCTATTGATCAACATAATGTTTAAAATCTTAATTATGCAATGCAACAAACAGTTCACATTTAAATTGAATGCTAGTAGATAGTCTAAAGCCTCTCCCACACTCCCCCTACCATTACATTTCATACCACGGGCTGAGAACGTGTCTTCAATAGGGCGTTTCAGCAGGATGTTATGAAATTCATATAGTTCATGAAATTTATAGAAGTGTTTCCCCTTTTGAGAGTTGGGTGTATTGTATGAGTCAACTAGCAACTGTTTTTTGTTTTTTACTAACCCAGTGTTCTTAATAAAAAACCTTATTTTTTCCTGTTTTGATGCATAATATAGTACATTTAAAAATATGTTTTGGTGTTTGTTGTGTGCAGAGCAGAACTGACATACATCAGAGCAGCAGAAGATGACCGTCTGTTGATGTGAGTTCATTATTCTGGTTTTACTCAGTGAATTTAAGTCATAAATTAAGGAGAATTTTGACACAAAGGATTTTTGGTTGTTTGTTTGTTTGTTTTGTTTGAACACATTATTTTAGCCAGGAAGAAGAGAAGATTATTGGTTGAAGCTCTTGAAGAAGTAATCATACCAGATTGAGTCAAGGCTGAGTTCTTCCTTAACTTTGTTTCGCACTGTTGCATCATGATGAATTCTGAATCATCTGGAAACAGTCAAACCACTCTGGAGAAAGGGGGGAAAAATCCACCTGATGTCAGTTTAGATAACATAGTTAAGGATTTGTTATTGTATGTTAACGGGTTTGAGTGCTTACATGAGGCTAAAAAAGTGATTGAAGAAAAATATGACATTAATATAGATCATAGTAATTGCTGGCCAGCTGATGATATCAGACGAGCTTGGGGAAAAACACAACGAATGGATATAAAATCAAGCAGAAGAAGACACTGGGCCATTGTGATATTGTTGCAGGTGATAAAAATGAAGTTGTATGAGGATGAGTGCAACAGGAATTCAGCACAGCCTGATCCGACGGAGGGAAATTTATCCCAGAGTTGCGAAGAGTCGAGTCCGCAAGCTTGTGGAACAGAACAAAGCAGGACAGAAGACTCAGAAGACCCATCAACTGCTGAACCGGAGATGATGAGACCTTCAGGGCCATGTACGTCAACATCTAATCCTGCAACTAGGCCTGTCTACATTCGGATCCCATTCTCAGAAATGTTTGGTGAAACCCCCTACACAAATGTAGATCCAAACGACAGATCTCTCTTTAAACTAATAGACCGACCTCCTTCACACAATGAAATAAGGGAAAAGAAAATCTTACATCATGTCATTCAACGATGAGACCAAAAAATGCTGATTGGGTGTATGAGATATTAAACAAGGAAACTTTAAAGGACAAATGTAAGGAGCATATGAGCTTTGGAAGGAAGGAATTTGAGACAAAAGAGTTTAATCAAGGTCATCTTGCTGCGGTTGCCAATCACAGGTGGTGTCAGGAAGCCTATCATGACACTTATTTGATGAGCAACATGGTACCACAGGATAAGAGATTAAACAAGGGCATATGGAGTACGTTGGAGCAACATTGTCGAGACACAGCTATGGATGTCAATGTCCATAATGTCCATGTGTACACTGGACCACTTTACTGTGGAAAAGAAAGAAATGCAAAACGCAGAAAGAAAAGCAACAATATTGAGAATGATTGTTATTTAGGAGGGAAAGCAGTGCCAACTTACTTCTTTAAGGTAGTGATTGTGGAGAACAAGGATTGGACAGTTAGAGAGCCGGAATTCTATCTGATGCCCAATGAAACACCAAAATTTGAAGGACAACTGGAAGAAAATGAAGTATTGAAAGAAGAGGCAACAATAGGCAACAAAGAATTGCTAAAGCACTTCAAGGTGAAAATTGGGGATTTTGAGAAACAGCCTTGGCTGAACATCATAGAACGTGATACAAAATTTAACAAGCAAATGAAAAGGAAAGTGAAATGGGCGGGAGAAGATGGAAATGGAGAGTTACATTGTGTTGGATTTGAAGTCAGAATAAGCCCACCACATGTTTAATGATGATACCGGTGGTGCATGTGTTTGATGTGTGTACAGCGTTTTTAGTAAAGGTTTTTCCACTTTATTGAAAATAGATATATGTAATGTATTTATGACTCTATACAGTATATAAATATATATGCACACTTTTCAGAAATGCTTTCTATAACCTTTTGATCTGAGGGCTTATGCTTAAATGCTTGAAATTAATTTTGTAAAAAATATATCTTTATGTATTTCTGGCTTTCTTTATTAAACTATTTTGTATAATTTTTATATATATAAACATGGATGTAATAGCACAAACCCCCAATGCTTTGTAAAAGAATCCAGTGTGGTAGTCCTATGAAGTCTTTTGAGGAAATTAATAAAGTATATAATATATATATATATATATATATAATATATATATATTATATATATATATATAATATATATATTATAATAATTCCCATTTTTCAACTTTGTGTTTCATAGTTCTGATGACTGTTCTATTATTCTAAAATGTGGAAAAACAATAATTATTTTTGTCTTTATTTGGAAGTGTATTTTTGGTCACTGTTATTTTGTTTATTTTCTTACTATGCCCCAACTTTTCTTGTTCAATCCTGGCTCCTCCCTAATTAAATGCTTATTGACTAGTATGCACCCTCTGTTAATTAGCCAATCACTGAAGCCATGTACTAATGTGTCCTGATTTATAAATGCCTGGAGTGACCCATGATGGACTGTGAGACTTTGGAGCTGCTTGATGCTTGTAACGTGTGTGTATTCATAAACAATGTAAGTTTGTTTATTTTGGGTTTTATATATTGTATTTTAGTGATGCAAAGTCTGATTAATTTCCGCGAACTGGCTCTTTTCGGACAGTTCGGCTCAGTGAACCGGTTCAAAAAGACGATTCATAGGTTCATTCATTTCTAACAACTCGACGCCATGTTTATTGATGAAATATTTAAATAAAGTCATGTGTGTCAACGCATATTGAAACATTAAAATAAAAAGTTATTTGTGTGAACGCATAGCCTATTGCTAATTATTGCCTTTCATTCACTTAATGGTTTGTGAACCCCCTCTCGTTTGTGGTCATAGTTTCAGTGGATCGTGGATCCTTTAAGTCGGACACAATTGACTAATATTGATTAGCCTCAGGGTGCGATTTGTGTGAAAAAGAGGGGGGGGGGTGATGTTTTGAATTTTTTATTTTTTTAAATTATTTTTTTTTAATTTGTTAAAACCACAGTGGAGCTAAAAAAGCCTTCTGATTTAACTGAGATTTGAAGTATTAGATAGCTTAGATATTTGCACCACTATCTACAATGACACTATTAATTCTTAATTTCTGACAGAAATGCAAATTCAATTGGTTGTTATTAATAGAATAACGAGACACAAACCTTTTACATTCAATCGGTTTGGTCCCATTTATTTCTGATCACAGTGCATACACATACAAACTTTTAGTCCCAAAGTGCACAATTGGAGAAATGCACGTTTACCTCAGATTTCATTAGATAGAATATAATCTGTGGCTATATTAAAGTAATATTTGCGAGTGCAATTCTTGCGTGCGCGCCACGAGCGCAGTATAACGGCTGATTGGTCAGTCGTGTTAATTTTTCTGAGTTTTACCGACATAGCCTGACAACATCTCATCTGACTTCACTGTAGATCAACTTAAGATCCCTCGTCGTCACCTGCACCTTTACCGCGCTCGTTTGACTTGCGCCTGGCGCTGAGGCGAAGTCGGAATGCGCATCTGAAAAGTGTCCCATTTGTTGTGGTCGTAAAGAGACCTAAGTTTTACTTGGAGATGTTTTAAAAAAAGATTTTTATTTTTTCTGGTATTTTATATGCTCTGTTGGTGGTTTGTGGAGTAGAAAATATCACATAAAATAAATATCCCCCCCGGGGATACACAGACCAGAAAGGGGGGAGGGGGGGGGACTATTTAATTAAATAGTCACAATAAGCATATTTCCATTACGTGCCTCAGGCTTGCATGGTATTGTCAACTCACTCATCAGAATCAGTCTTTGCCATGAGTCAAATTTTTAGACCACAGGGAGGGGTATGTAACGGTTGAAACATTACCAGTTTTTTTTTTTTATTATTGCACTTTTCACGGTCTGTTGCATAAAAAGAGGTATTTGGTTCAACTCTAATTCCACTAGGAGCCGCTGGAGGGTGCTAGTGCACAGTAGCTACCAGATATAAGCCTAGTCAATACGAGTAAGTCAGGTCATTTGGTAGAGGGTGAAGAATATACACTAACAAGAAGCGACAGTCGAAAGTTCCATTGAAACAACGGCGCCCAGCAGCGGTCCTGCGTTTCCGCCATTTTGTGGTGAAAGCGAGTCATCAGTCCACTAGTTTCTATGGCAATATTAGCTGCTTTTTTTAAAAAACCAAAACAAAAACAAAAACGTACATTAAAGCTGAAATCCAGCCTTAATGATGACAACACAGACCTTTTAACAGTTTATTTTAAAGACTTTGTGTAAGCCTTCCACTTTTTTTCACAAAACCTTTTTGCTCTTTAGATTCAGAAACCCATCAGTCTGGGTTAAAATGATTTAAAGTTCAAGTATTAGCATTATAAACACTGAATTAATACTAACATATGAAATTAAATTAAGGACATGCATCTGAAAAATTGGGAATGTTGGACAATACATATATGAATATAACAGCTTGATTTTGCAGTGTTGTCTAATGTCCGTTAAAACAAAAGTGTCCAAAAGTGGGAATTATGCGATAACGGACTCAACAATGCATCATGTATTATAAGATCATTATGTTTGTATATCTTATAGAGAATTCACGTAGGCTGGGTCATTCTCTCATGGGACAATCTCATCACTTCTGATCTTAGTCAGAGGGTGCAGAGTTTACTAATGCATTTGAGTTGAACCGCACCATGCTTGTTCATACAAAAACACAGTTTTCTTAATCACGATACTGCAACTTGCTAAGTCAGTAGGCCTAATAGACAGAAATTAAAAGGTCCCATGTGTCACATGCTCCTTTCATTGAGCCTTCAGTATGATCCTGAACACAGATTTGCAGAAATACCAGACTCCACTAATGTCAAATGATTAAATCAAGTGTAAATTTATTGTCAGGTAAAAATGTATCATTACCAGGGGTACACCGGGAGGACATAAGTCGGCACGCTTGTCTGCACTGCGGGACAAGTGGATTTTGAAGTGAAAGAGAACTTGCCTGACCAGATAAGTTGCTTGATGAAATGTCAATAACCAAAATGCATTAAGTTGCATGAAATTATTTAACAAAAAAAACAAACAAAATATTTGGATATGATGAAAAATTAAAATTTCAGGAATGAATCTGCTTAAGTGTGCATTTAAACAGAAAATAGGCCTAATCTTGTGCACAACATAAATACAGTTGGATGTAATTATTCATTTATTAATCATTTTTTTTTTTTTTGTACTGACAGTGGTTAATTAAGTCTGTGAGTTTTTATATGTGAGAGAGTCAGTGGTAATGCGTTCCTATTGGTCAGTGTTAGAAGAATCAGCTTATTGACAGCCTGCCCTGGATCAGGATAGTTTCCCAAAATAAGTTGCTAGACTGAGCTTGATTTATGTTAAATTTGCTTTATGAAACCAAATCATTTGACAATGAGTCAGACTAACTGAAATAAGCCTGGCATATTTGGTCAGCTTGTTTTATTAAACCCCGCAGGTTGCTGCTGGAAGAGGTGTTAGTGAGGCCAGCAGGGGGCTGCTCGTCCTGTGTTATGAGGGGGTCCTAATGCCCCAGTACAGTGCCATAAACTGTACTGTAAAAGGGTTCATATAAACTTCAAAGTCTTTCTCAGAAAGATTAGAGGTGAAACCCTGGTGTAAAATGGTACACAATAATAGTACAATCACACACAAACAATCAATGTAGATCAGTTAGTTTCACATAAAGTGATATAATACTTAATTCAGTTCTTATAACTTCTGTGGAGCCGCTTCTTTACGGAAATCCAACATTGTATTTTTTGAGTGCATCAAGTATTCTGAATATACTGTCAAGTCAATAAAAAGTAATCAGGTACAACTGTCCCTTTTTTCAAGTGGGTTTGAATTTTGTGAATGATAAATTAAAAATATCATCTTCTGTGGATCTGTTTGTCCTGTACACAAACTGTAGTAGGTCAAATGACTCTGGTTTGGTGCTCAGGATGTTTCTTAATAAAGTGATAACAGTGGTGGACTTGAAGCAGAAAGGAGCTCTTACCCGGAAGAGACTGACTTTCTCCTTTCTTTCTGCCATTCATAAAGTAAAGTTTAGATTGCTGGAACTCAAAAAGTAAAAATGGATTCACTAAATGTATCTGTAGAAGAACTTTGTTTTCTCATCAGAGGAGATCTGCAGTTTACACAGTGAGAAACTCAAAGGCTGAAAGGCCCAAAGGGTACCCTACCCTAATTTTCTGTGTTTTCTCCTTAATGTTTTATTTGTGTTGAAGTTACTCTTATAAGGACTTCAGTCCTGTATTGAGCTCCTCCTAGTATTTAATAATTTGTATATATATATATATATATATATATATATATATATATATATATATATATATATATATATATATATAGTACAGTCCAAAAGTTTGGAACCACTAAGATTTTAATGTTTTTAAAAGAAGTTTCGTCTGCTCACCAAGGCTACATTTATTTAATTAAAAATACAGTAAAAACAGTAATTTGTGAAATATTATTACAATTTAAAATAACTGTGTACTATTTAATATATTTGACAAAGTAATTTATTCTGTGATCAAAGCTGAATTTTCAGCATCGTTACTCCAGTCTTCAGTGTCACATGATCCTTCAGAATCATTCTAATATGCTGATTTGCTGCTCAATAAACATTTATGATTATTTTCAATGTTGAAAACAGTTGTGTACTTTTTTTTTCAGGATTCCTTGATGAATAGAAAGTTCAAAAGAACAGCATTTATCTGAAATACAAAGCTTCTGTAGCATTATACACTACCGTTCAAAAGTTTGGGGTCAGTAAGAATTTTTATTTTTATTTTTTTGAAAAGAAATTAAAGAAATGAATACTTTTATTCAGCAAGGATGCATTAAATCAATCAAAAGTGGCAGTAAAGACATTTATAATGTTACAAAAGATTAGATTTCAGATAAACACTGTTCTTTTGAACTTTCTATCATCAAATAATCCTGAAAAAAATATTGTACACAAATATTTGTACAATTGTACACATTAAATGTTTCTTGAGCAGCAGATCAGCATATTAGAATGATTTCTGAAGGATCATGTGACACTGAAGACTGGAGTAATGATGCTGAAAATTCAGCTTTACCATCACAGGAATAAATTACTTTGTCAAATATATTCAAATAGAAACAGTTATTTTAAATTGTAATAATATTTCACAATATTACTGTTTTTACTGTATTTTTAATTAAATAAATGTAGCCTTGGTGAGCAGACGAAACTTCTTTTAAAAACATTAAAAATCTTAGTGGTTCCAAACTTTTGAACTGTACTGTATATTATATATATATTATATATATATAAAAATTATTATATTCAAATTTAAATTATATCAGTGCTTGAAACAACTGAAACATTTGTTCTTCTGTAGGTTTTAGTTGTCCATTTGAAAATTAAGTTTAATTAGTGATTTACTGAGGTTTACAGAAAACAGAATATTCAAAAATAGAGCTTTGTCTTTGTGCATAAATGATGCAGATGAATGTTTAATTTTATGACTGAAGTGAAAGTGATGTGATTTCAGTCTCAAGCTGAGCACACAGAGCTTCAGATTAAACAGCAGTTTGAGAAGCTTCATCAGTTTCTCAGAGATGAAGAAGAAACTACAATCACTGCACTGAGGGAGGAAGAGGAGCAGAAGAAGCAGATGATGAAGGAGAAGCTGGAGGAGATTAACAGACACATCTCAGCTCTTTCACACACAATCAAAGACATGGAGGAGATGATGAAAGACAATGACGTCTGCTTTCTGAAGGTCTGATTTCACATCATTGATTGATTGATGATAGATTGAGTTCTTGATGATTAATGGTGTGTTTGTTCTGCAGGAGTTTCCCATCACAATGGAAAGGTGAGTGATCTGCTGGTGTCTCTGGTTCTGACTGTATAGCACCATTGTTTTACAGAACGAGTGTGGCCAAATATCTGTCGTCAGAACTATGAGCACGTTCCAAAGTTTAACCCTGTTTTTACCACAGTAAAGACCACGTTTACACAGAACCATGTCTAGCATTGCCAAACGAGCATGTGGGTTAACAACACATAAGAGCTCTTATCAAACAATAATTTACACCGATCACAAAGGGCAACAAACACCAACATTTGAAGTTCACTGGTGAGATTAAAAAAAAAAAGTTTGTATGTTGTAACCTTCACATTCAAGATAGGGAAGTTAAACTCAACAGGTCAACACAAACAATCCACCAGGCAGAATTTCAGTACGTTTTTAAAAATTTTTTAAACGTTGTAGGAGAGGGGAATGTGGAGAAACTGTAACTCAGGCATTTCTTCTTCTTTCTTGTGGCATCAAATTATATCTGGGTGGGGAAGGCAGAAGAGATATAGGATTAGTCTATGTAGTTCAGACTACTCACGTCCTTCCCTGGGCCTCTACCCTCACAAGCTCGTCCTGGTTAGCACTGGTCCAATGCCTGGGCTGGGGCACATTCAGCACACTGTGTCTGCTCACCTGCCCTGCTCCTTCTCTCTGTGACTTCGTTGTTCTCTTTTTATGTGGCTGCTGATTAGGCCCAACAGCCTGCAGCTGAGGCTCCCTGTCAGAAGGGAAACTGAGCACACCTGTGTTGGAGGAGCTATCCCTGGTCCTGAACATCACTGGGTGGCTCTGATGGTGCTTTCCATGGTGCTGGAGGTGACATGTTTCCTTATGGCTGTCACAATGTGTTTATCAGATACATTTAAATTAGCAATTTGGTAAATGGCAACTGTGTTGCTACAACATAAAAAAAGCAATAGAAACTAGTAATGGAAAACACAAACAAAGAATAAAACAAACTTACAGGTTTTGGCCTATAAACAGCTTCTGCTTTTAAAGTGGGAACTGCTCCATCTCTCAGGACAACCTTTTTTGTGACTCCGACATTGAACTCGCATAGATCGAAGACATAATAACAAAGCTACTACAGAAACTCTTCCTCTTCTCAACATGGGCTTGCCACAGAGGGTTGCCAGGTTTTCAAAAACAAAACTAGCCCAATCGTGTGTTTTTTTCATCACGCCGGTATGGACGGTTTGTTGAGGAATTGTGCTACTGGCTGTCGTGTTGATGAGGCCTTCCCAATGAATGATCTAGTTGACTCGATCTCTGCTGATACTTCAGGGCTGCGTTGTGGTCGCGTCAGGGTACCGGTCCTCAGTCTCAACTGGATACGGCCCGGATCCGGTTGACTACGGTAAACCTCGGAAGAACAATGCTAGGAAGATTGTTCCAGAGTTTGGGTGCCAAATAGGAGAAGGATCTACCAGCTGCAGTTGATTTTGATATTCTAGGTATTATCATCTGGCCTGAATTCTGAGATCGCAATAAACGTGAAGGATTGTAATGCTTTAAGAGCTCGCTCAGGTACTGGGGAGCTATAAACCATTTAGTGCTTTGTTTAACAGGCATCACTGTTTACTCCAGTCGTCACTCTGCTGCAGAATTTCAATATCGATATCATCAATATCGATTCCATGTGACAATATTAGATTTAATGTATGATTACGACAATGAGTGGGTCCTGACACATGTTGTGTAACACCAATAGAGTTTAGAATGTCTGTAAATGCCAATCCCAATGAGTCTTTTTTTTATTATCTACATGGATATTAAAGTCATCAACAACAAGGACTTTATCTGCAGCTAGTACTAACTCCGATAGAAAATCAGCAAATTCTTTGATAAAGTCTGTATGGTGTCCTGGTGGCCTGTATACAGTAACCAGCACAAATGTCAACTTACATAATGTAAAGCACCATCACTTCGAATGAATTATATTTGAAAGACTTCTGGCTGATACTATAAATATTACTATAAATTACAGCAACACCTCGCCCTTTTCCTTTCTGTCGAGGATTACTCAGATCTGCTGTCCAGTCATCGATGATGATTGAGGAGTGTTTCAGTTGTGAAACTTTAAAACATAGTAAAGTTTAGGGTGTCACCGTCAGATTCAGCTCCTCCTCCAGCTATTAAACAAAACTGAGATGTCAGTTAAATTTAGATCTATGTAGTTTTTTTGGGAATGTGTGTTCATAGGTTTCACAGATTATTTAAAAAAAAAAGTGGAAAAAATTATTTTATTATTGTAGATTGCAATATTTAATATCTTATTGTAATAATATTCAGAAATATCGTATGTGTTTCATGTTCACAACCATGACTTGCACCGTAACCAAGTTTTAGGCATAATCTTTACACAAGTCATTCTGGAAAGTTGAATGACGTACATTATAACATAATTCAGTCTTGCACTTTATTCTCACACCAGAACTGTGAATTATTAACTGTGTATTGTGCTTTATGTGCCTCGTTCCACGTTAGAAATTGTCTTTTTTGTTAGTAATTTTATAGTGTCTTTTTGCCTGATGCTCTTTGCACACATGCACTTTTTTACAGTTTTGTGTAGGAAAAAGTGCCTTTTGAGGAACTGAAGGGTTGCAAATGTTGATCTGAATTTGAAACACAGGAAACTGTGGTCAGAAACTTCACTTGTACATTTTGACTTCCACTACCATTTAACGTCCTCTTTTGAAGATGTGTTCATGTTTAATGGAATGTGTTTAAAAATGACATGAAAGATTATAAGGTTTTTTTTGTTTGTTTTTTGTTTTTTGATGAAGAAACCCCTCACTCAACAAATGTAGTTTCTCCCCTGAATATAATAATCACCAGTCGGGATCACTTTACTTAAACCTTTTATGTATAAAAGTATTTTAATTGTGTCTTGTAATGCACATTATAATGCATTGTATAGTTTCATTAATAACTGTAACCAGTTATAATACCTTGTAATAAAGCTTTATAAAGTATATTTACAACATTATAACATGACAAACAGACAATTTCAGATGTAACAAGGAATCTTGAATATTAATGCATTTTAAATTTGGTTACATTATTTTTGAAAAGGCTTAAGTGTCTTAATTTATTTTCTAATATTTCTCTTGTAGCCTATATAGGCTACGTAGTGAAACACAATGAGAAAAGAAGTATTTAGTGTTTTTAAATAATTTTCATTGATGACTGATTACTGATTGTTTGGAAATAGACTGTTATAATTTTAATTATAGGCCAATAATTCATTGTATAGGCTATAATTGACCTATATGTTTTTAAAACATTTTCACTGAGGAGTAAGCTAATCTATCTAATCTTATGTTGTGCAGTGCATTGGTCATGTGGTGAAGCGCTGTGAAATTATTGCAAATGAATTGCAATATTAATTTAGTAATAAAAGTAGCCCTACCCTAATAATAATATTGATACAATAATAGTAATAATAATAATAATTTAATACATTGGAAATGCTAAATCTTCTTGATATTGATAGCTAATGCTTTTGACAATATCTCTGGATAGATGAGTTTATGGCACATATTCCACACGTACAATGTGAGCAGCAAGTCGCAGCTCAACGATCGGACCGTATAGTGTGAGCACAGTGTGAGTTGGTAACCTTACTGAAATCGCACAGAACAGAAATTACACAGTGTATGTCAAGCCTAACTTAAACACCTCTGATTGGCCATTATTTTCAACAGTAATGCCTGTGGCTACAATACTCAATGCTGCAAAATAAACACTTTTGCAGCGATTAGCGCGCAGGTTGGGGTGAAGCTGAAGCCTGATTTATACTCCACGCGTCCGCAAGTTTGCCTGGGTGCGCGCGACAAAAATGATAATTTGTGGTGTTGGTGGAAGTGTTCATTGAGTGTGCGCGAACCCATTTCGCGTGGCGGGGTGCACAACAAATTTTGTAACTTTCTGCTTGGCTCAGCATCCGAAGATGCACAAATGCGAGGCGAATCTGCAAGAGCATGTACGTCTCACCACACCATTTGCACATCTAAATTAGTTCCTTACATTTACAAAGTGTACCACCAATACCATAAATAATCCTTGAAATGAAAATAAAGGTCTATGTTTAATAAAAATATTCACAAAACTAACTGAAAATGTTTAGTGAAATTAAAAAAACTATTTAACCCTCCACATGCATTATGATAGCCCCATATAAAATATAGCCTATATGGCCTAACTTAAAGTGCTGTTAAAAAAAAAAAAAAAAAAAAAAATATATATATATATATATATATATAGATATAGTAATTAAAAATATTTTTAAGGTACGTACGATCAACAAACGTACAATAGTGGAAATAACTTAAAATAAGTGTAAGGGTATACAGTTAATATTTTTCCTCAGAATGTTGTTTGTTTTGAATTAATTGGTGCTATTATACTTTAGTAATTATAAAACACCTTATACTTTTCCAACGTCTTGTGCTTTATTTATTATTTTTTTTTTTTTTGCGAATAATGCTTTATATTTCATTACATTTTTCATGAATATATTTTAAATTGCAAATTATACAGTTAAAACAAATATAATACTGTTCATCGTATATAAAACATGACATAAAACCAAAAACATTGTAGTTCATGAAAATTCAACATTACGCAATCTTATGAGAGGAAGATTATGAACATGAACCCCCATAATCCTTGAAACTTCACCTTTTTTCCATACGAAAATTTCAAAAAGCAGGTGAGGCACAGGTACACATCATTGGTGCACTTTACCCCAAACAATACACTTACAGCCACTTGCACCTGCCTTTTGAGACACCATGGTAAGCCAGTATATGGCTGTGGTGGCAGGTCTCTGATGTTGATTTAATCCATAATACAAATGCCATGGCAGTCCTTAACATACGACTAATCAACATTATATCACTAGCATTGGTATTGCTACAGCTTAACAGACTGCAGCCAAACTTTGCTAGCTAGCTAAACTATTACAATAGAGTCCAGGAACGTGACGTCAGCAATACAATGCGTTTTGGGACTTTAGGTCACCTACAGTACAGTAGAGACTGGGAATAGTGGAGGTGGATGTTAAAAAATTATATTATACAGCAAAAAACAAATTAGAACGGTGAACGCTGACTGTATTATGAACTATCTCCATAAACTGATCAGCGTGGAAAACAGATCTGAAATGGAGCGCCATTTTTAGGACTTTAGCGTGGCTTAATGTACTTAGACAGTGATATTAATAGACCAAACTCAGTAAACATTATATTAATAAACCATACTATGTACTGAAAAGCAGTTGAGCCCAGAATTTGAACGTTAAAGGTGCCATCGAATGGAAAATTGAATTTACCTCTGCATAGTTGAATAACAAAAGTTCAGTACATTGAAATGACATACAGTGAGTCTCAAACACCATTGTTTCCTCCTTCTTATATAAATCTCATTTGTTTAAAAGACCTCTGAAGAACAGGCGAATCTCAACATAACACCGACTGTTACGTAACAGTTGGGGTGTACACCCCAATATTTGCATATGCCAGCTCATGTTCAAGGCATTAGACAAGCCAGTATTAACGTCTGGATCTGCACAGCTGAATCATCAGACTAGGTAAACAAGCAATAACAACAGTGAAAAATGGCAGATGGAGCAATAATAACTGACATGATCCATGATATCATGATATTTTTAGTGATATTTGTAAATAAGTCTGTATAATTCATAAACACAACTTCATTCTTTATAAATCTCTCCAACAGTGTGTAATGTTAGCTTTAGCCCACGGAGCACAGCCTCAAACTCATTCAGAATCAAATGTAAACATCCAAATAAATACCATACTTACATGATTCGATGTATGCATACAGCATGCATGATGAACATTTTGTAAAGATCCATATGAGGGTTATATTTAGCTGTGTGAACTTTGTTTATGCAATGTATAGTCGAGAGCTCGTGGGGCAGGAGGGAGCGCGAGGATTTAAAGGGGCAGCAGCCTGAATTGGCGCATAGTTAATGATGCTTCAAAATAGGCAGTTACAAAAATTAATTTAAAAAACTCTATGGGGTATTTTGAGCTGAAACTTCACAGACACATTCAGGGGACACCTAAGACTTATATTACATCTTGTAAAAACTGGTTCTAGGGCACCTTTAAGTGTTTTACTCCCATAGAAATGTACAGCAAAGCAGATGAGCAGAATGTGAACAAAATGTGTCTTATTACACGTTAAGTTTTTATCCATATAAAACCATAAAAAAAGAAAATGCTTAATGTCGCTTAATGTAGTCTACTAAGTGATATTAAAAGATCAAATTCTGCGCACACTAATTTATCTATTAGTATTGACTAAGTTTGGTCTTTTAATGTCACTGTCTTAGTACATTAAGCCATAAGCGTTTTCTTTATGGGAGGAAAATGTTTAACCTGTAATTAAACGTGTCATGTTCATATTCTGGGCTCATGTGCTTTTCTGTACTTTTAGTATGGTGTTTAGACTACTAAGTTTGGTTTGCACCTGAACACACCTCGTTTTCAGACCAGCACGCCCATGGTTGAACAGCTGGGTGCAAATCCATTTGCTGTTTAAACAATGTGGCACAGGAAGTGAAAATTATAAATGCGTCAGGCTGAAACTAGCAAAAAATACTTGCGTCGTGGCTGGCGCCGCATTGCACTGGGTGTATGATAGGGCCCATGGAGTGAAATCAAGAGCAACCACCACGTCTGTTTTCAGGCCTTCCCACTTAGCTCTCTCTAGCGCTGGAAAGCTTTTCTCTTTTGTTTTGTGTCTCATCTCTCTTTCTGCAATCTT
The DNA here is from genome assembly GCA_028476615.1 of Culter alburnus. Classification (NCBI taxonomy): domain Eukaryota; kingdom Metazoa; phylum Chordata; class Actinopteri; order Cypriniformes; family Xenocyprididae; genus Culter; species Culter alburnus. The sequence goes on from JAOTNS010000729.1 coordinate 106,939, forward strand.
TTTTCAAATCTTCCTCTTGCTCAAGTTGAAGAACACACAAAAAAAGGAAGTCCCCCCCTCCCCCTCCTCATGAAAGTCATGTGGTTTGCTGGAAAAAGTGAGCAGACATCTGATCTGACATCGATGTTACAAACACATCTTTTCTGATTGGTTGACAAGTTCACTTAATTAAGCCCACAAAGTAGTGGCAAAAGACTAGAGCAAAAGAATTCAAGAACACAAGACACATACATCTTATATAATAAGGCTATCCAGCAGAAAAGCAGAAAACGTCAGTTTGCTGTTTGGAACACAGATTTCCTCAGGTTTGACTTTTTTGCATTTACATGTATTTGTTATTTCACTTTTATTAAAAAGTAGTAAAAAAAAAAGTGTTTTTTTTTTTTGTTTGTTTGTTTGTTTTTTGTAAAATTAATGTCTAATTCATGGGATATTCTGGGAATGTTAGTTCTATTGGAACATTCCTGAAACAGATCTTGAGTCTTTGTTAGTCAGAATGTTTTATGTCTCATACAAAGCAAATTAGCGAAGTTCTAAAATGCTCAACGTCAAAATGCTTAATATGGTTTCATGCATCAAGACAGAAATACTGGAGGGCACACATTATTAATAATACATTCTGTGCAGGCATCTGACCAATCAGAGCAGAGATCAAGACAGATTCTTCAAATTAATCATTTTAGACTTTGTGATGTGCAATGTATATTATGTGAAAATGAAGGTGTTTTTGACCATGGATGCACAAAAAAATGTACAGTAGGAGACACATGGAATATTGTTTAAGATTTTGCATGCTATGCTACACAAATACATAGTTGAAATTTAATTAATTTGATAATTTCATGCTTTTTAAATTGTTTTGGTTTCCAAAATCAGATTTAATAATACATAACAATAAATAAATAAATAAATAAAATGCAATATGATGTGGAATAAAACGGTAACACTTTATATTACTGATCCTTCATTAATGAATAACACAGGAACAATTGAGTAACACACTGTTAACACTCTAGAAACTACTATTAGCTAACAATAAAGTGTGATTAATGAATTAGTAAATAATAGTGCTCATTTGAAGGAGGTAGTTCACTATTAACTAATCAGTAACTACAGTTTTTCATTCCCCCAGAGAACTACTAAGAACTAAATACATGTTCTTAATTAATGTGAATATTGCATAATGTATAATTAATTCTAAATTAAAGGTCATGGTAACCCACTACACTGCATTCCAAATTATTATGCAAGTGACATATCAGTAAGATTTCAGTACAATAAACCATCAGATTTTAGTTTTTCTAAGAAAATGGGTAACACTTTAGAATACTGATCCTTCGTTAATGAATAACTACACAGGAACAACTGAGTAACACACTATTAACACTCTAGTAACTACTATTAACTAATAATAAACTCTGATTGAATTGATTGATTGAATTCTGATTGAATGAATTAATAAGTAATAGTGTCAGTTGAAGGTGGTAGTTCACTGTTAACTAATCAGTAACTACTGTTTTTTCATACCTCCCATATATATATATATATATATATATACAGGTTCATAATTGACATGAATAATGCATAATGTATAATTAATTCTAAAGTAAAGGTCTTGGTAACACACTAGTAATGACCAAATCCTTCAGAAGGAATTACTAATTATTTGTATCAGTATTCTAAAGTGAAAAACATGATAACTCTCTAGTAACTACTGAAGTCTTGTAACTTTTGATGTTCTGTACAGTAATTCCTTATGATATTTGGTAACACTTAAGTAATAACTAGAGGGTTGATCTTCACTTTAGAAAATTGATCCAAATAAGAAGTAGTTATTTAGAGTTATATACACTCTAAAAATTGCTGGGTTAAAAACAACCCAAGTTGGGTTGAAAATGGACAAACCCAGTGATTGGGCTGTTTTAACCCAGCGATTGGGTTAAATGTTTGCCCAACCTGCTGGGTAGTTTTATTTAACCCAAAAAATTGTTAAAAATTACTGATTTCTTGCTTAAAATGAACCATAATATGTTGGAATAATATTTATTAATATGTTTAATAAAAAACATTTGAATAATACTTAAACAATAAACATTTATTAAATTGCTATTAATAAATGCTCATCTTTTGATTATATTGTTGCCTCTAGTAATTATGTGTCTGATTTTAATTTCCAACCTATTTTGGGTTCATTTAAGCCAGCCGTAGTACAGTAATTTTTAACAAAATTTTGGGTTAAATAAAACAACCCAGCAGGTTGGGCAAACATTTAACCCAACCGCTGGGTTTGTCCATTTTCAACCCAACTTGGGTTGTTTTTAACCAGCCTTTTTAGAGGTAGTAACTCTTGAGTTATTACTATCGAATACTTTACAAAAACATCTAAAGTTTACAAAGACTAGTTACTAGAGAGTTATCATGTTTTTCACTTTAGAATAATAATTAGTAATTCCTTCTTAAGTATTTGGTAATACTCAGTCATTACTACAATGCGTTCCAAATTATTATGCAAGTGACAGAATTTAGTTTTTCTAAGAAAATGTTTGTTTGTTTGTTTATCCATGTCTTTTTAGATAAGGGGTATCAATCTCAGACAAAATAATTTGCCAGGTCTATGGAAACCCTACTTAAGCCGTGCACACACTTAACGATTGTAAGGCCGATTATGAATGTAAATTGATACTTATGACTGATCGCGCTCAAACGCGTCCAGTCGCGTTCAGTCTGCGATTACAGTCGGTGTTCAAATTCCATGTGTAAGTATTTAAATCTGCTTCAGTAGCAGGAAACAATCGCTGTATGTGTGTTCAGTTCAGTCTTAGAATGTTTCAGCTAATCGTTAGGTGTGTCCCCGGCTTTAGAGGTTGTTCCGCATTATTAAGCAAGTCACAGTTCTCATGCAATATGGGGAGGAAGAAAGATCTTTCTGAAGATGAAAAGCATGAAATGGTGCAATGTTGAACTCCACATATCTTGCAAAAGATATGTTAATACCCTAAGAAACTCTAAAGTGACCTTCCATCTCACTTCCCAACATTCCAGCCCAAATCATCACCCACCAGCTCCTTGCTGACGTCACAGTCTTGTTGGAACGTAGTGGCCATTCACCAACCATCCAGAAATCCATCCATTTAGACCATCCACTGTAGTACGGCATTAGTCAGTGAATAAAATTATTTAAAAATTAGTCTTCATGTATTTCTAAACCCACTGTAAACATTTGTTTGTGAGGTTTTGGTTTGGAGTGGCTGAAATGCATCTTTACGCACAACTGCCAGCCTGCATGGAGAGCTTCTTGAGACTCTTGAGACTCCAGAGACACCAGCAGCTTCAAATACCTGTTTGTTGCTCACACTGGCTTTTTTTATAGCTGCCCTTTTAATACAATTAATTTTTTTGACAGGAACTTTAATTAATAAGAGTTCTGCTGTGCTCTAAATCACTCAAAAATCTTATGATAATTTGATAATCTCCATTCAGTTTCACACAATATTAGTTGTTTTCATGCCTTTTGCACAACATTGCACATTTCATGCTTTTCATCTTCAGAAAGATCTTTCTTCCTCCCCATTGCATGAGAACTGCGACTTGCTTAATAATGTAGAACGACCTCTAAGTATGGTTTCCATTTACCTAAGTAGACCTGGCAAATTATTTTGTCTGAGATGATACCAGTTATCTAAAAAGACAGGGATAAAAAAAACAAACAAAAAACAACATTTTCTGGTAACACTTTAGAATACTGTATCGTACTTACTGCATAACTAATAAGGAATTACTGCAGAATTAATCAGTAGTTCTTCATTAACACTCAAGTAACTACTAATAACTACTAAGGAATATGTGTTAACTAATCAGTATGTCATAGCATTTTTTAATGTGTTAAGTAACTATTAGTTATCAGTAACTAATCAATTCAGTCATGCCTCCTGAAGAACTACGATTAAGTAACTACTAATTCAGCTTCAGGAGGAATAACTATTAAGTTACTATTAATGAACTGTGAAACTCAGTATCAGGTTATGGCCCTTTCTTCTTTACTTCTAATGTTAGTTGATTTACTTAGATTTTATGCCTACTGTATGATTATTATATATATATATATATATATATATATATATATATATAACATATATATATGCTCTGCAAATATTAAACATTCGTTCATTTGCGCCACTGTATGTTTCTGTCGGTGGGTGCTATAATGTTGCACGTCTTGCATCACATGCAGGTCAAAGTTTGAGCGCACACATGTAATATCTGTGAGTTTGTAATATCTCCCGTTTTGTAAGAGAAAAGGGCTGGGATTCCAACTGTCAGCGGAGAGGTACATCGCTCTGCATTATAACAATGCGCTGGCGACACTTAAACTAAACACTGTAGATACCACATTAATGAACTGTAGAATTAGAAGAAAGTTGTTTATTCATTTATGTTTTTTAAATGAATGGTGAATCTTCGTGTTTTTCCTCGTGCTCGACCATTTCCGTGGATGGCGCTTGAGAGTGTTAATTTTTTATTCAAGTGTTGTCTGCAACCAGAAAATCAGGATGGATCCGTGACCTGCCAATACCTCAGGTATGTTTATGTCCTTATATATATTTTGGTCTGTTTTTACTCAAGATATTTCACATTACTATTATAAAGTGATGCCAATGATTTCTGTATTAAGGCAATGATCATTACCACATCATGCTCAAAGAATTACTTCAAACCCATGATAATTAATAAAGAATTACCACATCATTCTCAAGGAATTACTAAACCTGGAACAGTATTCTAAGTGAAAACAATGGGAACCTATTGATAATTAATGAAGAATACCACATCATTCAAGGAACTACTAAGAACCTGAAACAGTATTCTAAAGTGAAAACAATGGGAACCTATTGATAATTAATGAAGAATTACCACATCATTCTCAAGGAACTACTAAGAACCTGGAACAGTATTCTAAAGTGAAAACAATGGGAACTATTGAATTAATGAAGAATTACCACATCATTCTCAAGGAATTACTAAGAACCTGGAATAGTATTCTAAAGTGAAAACAATGGGAACCTATTGATAATTAATGAAGAATTACCACATCATTCTCAAGGAATACTAAGAACCTGGAATAGTTATTCTAAAGTGAAAACAATGGGAACTATTGATAATAATGAAGAATTACCACATCATTCTCAAGGAACTACTAAGAACCTGAAACAGTATTCTAAAGTGAAAACAATGGGAACCTATTGATAATTAATGAAGAATTACCACATCATTCTCAAGGAACTAAGAACCTGGAACAGTATCTAAAGTGAAAAACAATGGGAACCTATTGATAATTAATGAAGAATTACCACATCATTCTCAAGGAACTACTAAGAACCTGGAACAGTATTCTAAAGTGAAAACAATGGGAACCTATTGATAATTAATGAAGAATTACCACATCATTCTCAAGGAACTACTAAGAACCTGAAACAGTATTCTAAAGTGAAAACAATGGGAACCTATTGATAATAATGAAGAATAACATCATCTCAAGGAACTACTAAGAACCTGGAACAGTATTCTAAAGTGAAAACAATGGGAACCCATTGATAAAGTGGAGATACTTTAAGTGATCTCTAGCACACGTTGAAGTCTACGCGCGCGACATCACTTCCGTCATCAGAATTCAATTTGACCTTATTAACATGGAGGATGAAGGCAGTTGGACATAGTGGTGTATTAGAGTTAAAAATGATATAAATACTGTTCGGTTTCTCACAAAAACCGATCGTTTCGTGTCTTAGGACATCAATGTGTCGTACCACAAGTGTGGGGTGGATCGAAAAACGGTTGTGGATACGGCAGCGATAGCAGAGCTGGAGTATTGTGATGCTGAAGCCTACAAGACATTGCGTGAAAAGTTCCACAGAGGCCAGAAACTGTCAGAGTTTGCCAAACAGTGCAAAGAAATGGGAGCCACTTCGAAGCATCATCGAAGAAAAAAAGAAGAATGGCATGCTTATTGACCTTTGCCAGAAAAAAATAACATGAATTAGATGTATTAGAGAACCATTGGCTGAAAGTTGAAGTTTAGGCATACACATATTTGCTGTCTTCTGTTGTTATATTTGGTAAGTTCCTAATAATCTGATGTAAAATTTTGGTATTGTTTTCTTGTTTTAGTGTTCACTTTTTTCATTGTTTTGTTGTATGGAAATAGAATTTTTTTTTTGAAAATGTTATTAACACTGCAATAAATGTAAATGTTCTTAAAATGTGTCATCTTTTAAAGTAAAATTACATTTTTTATGTTAGTACTACTTTAGGCTTTATTACTAGCACAAGGATATTTTCACTTTAGAATACTGTCCAGGTTCTTAGTAATTCCTTGAGAATGATGTGGTAATTCTTTATTAATTATCAGTGGGTTTGAAGTAATCTTTGAGCATGATGTGGTAATGATCATTGCCTTAAATACAAAACTCATTTTGGCATCACTTATAATAGTAATGTGAAATATCTTGAGTAAAAACAGACACAAAATATATATAAGGCCATAAACATACCTGAGGTATTGGCAGGTCACGGATCCATCCTGATTTTCTGGTTGCAGACAACACTTGAATAAAAAAATTAACACTCTCAAGCGCCATCCACGGAAATGGTCGAGCACGAGGAAAAACACGAAGAATTCACCATTCGTTTAAAAAACATAAATGAATAAACAACTTTCTTCTAATTCTACAGTTCATTAATGTGGTATCTACAGTGTTTAGTTTAAGTGTCGCCAGCGCATTGTTATAATGCGAGAGCGATGTACCTCTCGCTGACAGTTGGAATCCCAGTCCCTTTTCTCTTGCAAAACGGGAGATATTACAAAACTCACAGATATTACATGTGTGCGCTCAAACTTTGACCTGCATGTGATGCAAGACGTGCAACATTATAGCACCCACCGACAGAAACATACAGTGGCGCAAATGAACGATGTATTGCAGAGATATATATATATATATATATATTATATATATATTATATATTATTATATATATTAGTACAGTAGGCATAAATCTAAGTAAATCAACTAACATTAGAAGTAAAGAAGAAAGGGCCATAACCTGATACTGAGTTTCACAGTTCATTAATAGTTATTCCTCCTGAAGCTGAATTAGTAGTTACTTAATCGTAGTTCTTCAGGAGGCATGACTGAATTGATTAGTTACTGATTAACTAATAGTTACTTAACACAATTAAAAAACGCTATGACATACTGATTAGTTAACACATTCCTTAGTAGTTATTAGTAGTTACTTAAGTGTTAATGAAGAACTACCGATTAATTCTGCAGTAATTCCTTATTAGTTATGCAGTAAGTACGATACAGTATTCTAAAGTGTTACCTGTTTTTTGTTTGTTTTGTTTTACTTTGGATGCATGTAAACCTAGTATGAGCCCTCCAAAACAAATGAGCAACAATTAAAACATAATTGGAGCACTTTAAAGTAATAATGTGTGAAACAAAGAACCGCATATTCCCAGAACAGTGAGATGGTCAGTATAAACAGCTATGGAGGGAGGGGCTCATTCAGCAAAAACTTGGCAAGGACTAACACATTGCTTCATTTTAAAAACAGGCATATCTAAAGCTCTTTGGAGAACTGTGACGGTGAATCTACTGATATTTCTCTAAGACAGTGTATATAAATTTACTGGACCCTGTAAGTTTGCAAGATTTGCTGTGTATTTCTGCTAGACAAGGTAAGGACTTTAAATTCATTTCTGTTATATAACCAAACTACTTTTTTCCCTCTAATCCACATTTTATGTTGAATCGATATTATTTAATATTATGTAATTCAATTGCATATAAAATTTCCATCCAATTTAATCACATAAATCACCCGCTTCGAATGTTATCACTCGATTGAATGGGCGTTATCAGTGGTTATCAGCTCATAGATATGGGCCAGAAGGGGCCTGCTGCGCCTACTGGTAGGCTCAGATGGCTGTTATCATCCATCTACATGGTTAATCACCGATACAAATACAAGAGACGATTCCAGATCCAATCAGATCGGAAGTTCACTGGATGACGCGGCATCGTTGCGGTATTTCCCGCCGGTTGATATTTTTCAGGTAAGACATGATAAAACCGAACATTTAAACTGTAATTAATTAGTCAATAATCGAAAACAATACAGAAAATGTGTTTTAAGGTGGCGTACATGAGATAATCGTGTTGCAATTGTGTTTGTTATATACGTTATTTTAGCCTATCCTTACGTTACTTGCTTTATGTGAGCATTAACGTTGCTAATTAGCATGTTTTTACGTGTCTGAAATGTCTAATGAGGAAATTTAGTTTAATAGTTAAAACCAAAGTTAGCCTGTGTAAAAATTACTTTTTCAAAACTGTAAGACAATAAGGATTATTGCATAATGCATATTGTATCTGATCGTTAACGTTTCACTGAAGCTATATCATACTCATAGTGAGTGAAATATTCAAAGACGTATTTTATGGCTGTTTGGAAAGCTTGGGATCTTGAATAGAATGTAAGATAAAGTTCTGTGGGTTTGAACAAAGCTTGGCTGCATTTGATCCCACATGAGGAACCTTGGGGAACTGCGTTAATTTTAATCAGGCTGCTGCTCTATTAGCACACCTGTCACCTGTCTGTCTGTCCATCCATCCATCCGTCCATCCATCCATTCGTCTGTCTGTCAGTCTGTCTTCTCAGGCACCAAATACATATCCCTCATCTGCATCCCATGTTCACTGATGTGTTTCTGTCTTTTAGGCTGTGATAAGAAGTACAGGTTGCACTTTGATTTATGTAATAATTGCCAAATATTTTTATTTCAGATATGGGAAAAGCACGTTTGAGGAGTGTAAAGATTAAGGTGGTGAGGAGATGTATCACTGGCCCTGCAAAAGGTTTCGTACCTTAGTCATTGTCTTCCCCAGCCCAACTCCAAACAGACTTCCAAACCTTGCATGTCTATTACACCTCAACAGGCTGAACATGATGATGTGGCACCGAGTTCATGTTCTGAGACTGCATACAGTAAGGCAAAGAAGAGAGAGCTTCATGCCTGGGATGCAGTCAAGGATGACATGCTTAAAGTGTCTTTTGAATGTTCAGCACCATTCACTACCCAGTGTGTTGTCTGCCTAGAACAGGCTGATTATAGGTGCATTGAGTGCAGCACCACTGCAGTGTTTTTGTGGGGCTTGTCTGAAGAAGACTCACAGAAATTCACTGCATCTTCCTGATAAGTGGAATGTAAGAACAATCTGCTTGTTAAGTCGTGACGTAAGGAACGCCGTTACTGGGTCTAAGCCTTGACACATTTCACTTGAGAATGCCATCTCCACAGATGTTTATGAGCACTATTTATTCATAATAAACATTTAACATTTTAAAGTTAAACATTTAATATACTTACAGTCTACAAAACAGTCTCCATGCTCACAGCATCACAGACATTAATATTTTAACGATTTATAAAAGATGAATCACTGTCTGGCCATCTGGGATTTTGGTATGGGAGATAAAGGTTATTTTTATAATTTTTTGATAGTATTACATCACATCGTGTGTGTATATTAGCACCATTTGTTGTTTTCTTGTGGTATGAGATTGGACCCGTTTGGACCCGGAAGCGTTATTCGCGTGACGTCAGACTTAACAACCGAATAGCATGCAGTCACACATACAAACATCAAACTCACAGTAATTTCAACAGATTCACTAGATTCTTCAAATTGTTTTAGCACCATGTCGTATCAACTGTTAGTGTCTCTAGTTTGTTGTTTTAAAAACATTGTTAGAGCTATCAATCTTTCTTACAGAATGCCTACTATGAGCCATCCTCCCTGGGGTTATTCCTATATTTACCTGAAGGCCATGACACCCATGCTGTGTATACAAAGGACATGAAGGTCATTGTCAGTACAGGTGTGTTTTTTGACATGAATACAAAGGTTAAGGAATCTAATTGTATTACATGTGGAATAATTATTTTCTATAAGGAACTAATCAAATTTGTGATACATTTTTGAAAATTCTAATCTGTGCTTGTTTCCTGACTCCAAAAATAACAAACATTAAGTTATTAAAGAGGGTATGCACGTAACGTCACGTTTATATAAAGTGTTCACAGGCAGATTTGCTTTATGTACTTTTCTGTCATCGAAATCAGGCACATGTAAATGTCAGGAAACACGACTCCTGGCTGCATGTCAATATCCATGGATTAGGTTTAATTGACAAGTTGTAAGGAACACTTTCCAGCCCAACCTTTAGAGTAATCGTTTGTTTTACTCGCATTTTCACAGTTTCCCCTATTAAATCCAGTCATGCAGCAGGTTCTTTTGCCACTCAGTCCAGCTGAGGGAGCGCGTTCTGGTGGGAAAGTGACTTCAATGCATACCCTCTATAGGTGACACACTCAAGTGATTTAGTCTATGCTGATATGGTAGTCTCTGTATTAGTACTTGTTTACTATACTAGTACTTGGTTATGTTTTTATTTTATTTCCCTCTTTTTATTTTGCAGGACGGCTCTGCACCGTCACAGTCAATATGTGTGCGTGTGAACCAGAAACCTGCACTCTGCTAAGGTATGGGCTCTGGCCAGCATCAGCCGACAAGCCCCAGACAGCCTTCTCCATCCCTCTGCTAGAGCTTTTTGTTTGTCTGTCACTGGAGTGTCAGGTTTCTGTTGAGGGTTTTTGCAACACCCTGCGCTGGAAAAATAACCTCACACTTGCAGAGGTAAGTCAGTTTGTAGTGGTTCTTTCATGGAATACTGTCGAGTCCATATAGATGTGAAAATTACACCTTCTTTACTTCTCCTTTATTTCTTGATTGTACTACATCATTAATTATCACAACTAAAAGTAAATATTTATGGAACCATCTAGGAGTGTACAGATGAATGCAAAAGTATTCTGGATATTTTTCAATAAAATAACAACTTCTGAGTGAACCACCATCACCAGATGTTAGTATATGAAACAGTTTGTTTTCACTGACTGCTACTTATATACCTTAGGTTAACACACTCTACAGAGCCCTGGTGGGAGAATCCATATCCCATTTTAGGCATCACCACTTCCGACAAAGAAGTTTGGTAGATATTTGCCCTCAATTAGATGATGGGACCATATGCCCAGCATGTCCAAAGGTTGGTTCTAGTTCCAGCATGGTTCTTATTTGATTAACCTGATTGCATTTTCCATGACCTGATGGCATTGAATTGATAACTGCAAAATTTGTTAATTTTTGTATAAAGTATTATAATAAGATAGTAATAGTATAAATGTATAAACCTGGTGCAGATACAAAACCAGGATTACTATGTGTTTGTTTTCCAGGCGGATGGAGATATGATTGTGACATTGGATGCCAACTTTGGCCTTGTGAGGAAGCAAAGCTCAGGTACAAGTGTGGTTGAGCCATTACATGGAACCCGCATGTTTGTTGATGAAAAGGATGTAGAAGAATACCTGCTGTCTTGACAGCTCAAAGCCTCACGAGGTTAGTCATAGTTGTAGAATTTATATAAATAATAAATATTTATTTAAAAAGATCATCATTCCTCCCATAAATCTTATAAAATTTTTCCTTAAATCTTTAGGACTGCAGTAACTTCAAGGCTGGCAACATGCTGAGGTCACAAAAACAAGCAAAGAAACTTGATGTTACTGTTTGGAGCTTCTTGTCGTCATGAAATGCCCCTAATGTTTGTTAACATGAGCCAAGGAGAACGGCAAGTCTATGCCACAGTAGTGACATCTCTGACTATTGACCCAGTGTTCCAGAATGATAATTCCCCTGTTTGATCCTACCGATTTATAAATTGCTTAGAATAGCATGACCCTAACATAAGCTGTATTTTATATGGTATTTTGGCAATGTATATGGGAGAGTATTAATTTTTACTTTTCCTCAGTATAAAGTGTCATTATTCATTTTTTTGTGTTGAAATAGATTAGCCTATCCCCTGTATGTCATCGATGAGCTACTTCGAAGATGTGAGGACAAGAACATACACCTGCGAGTAGTCTATGACATTGCCTGTGTTGTTGCCTCACATTTGCATGTAAGTACAATTTTTTTTTTTCTGTTTAAACTGAATTATTGTTTTGAGAAAAGACCATGACACATTAACTCAAAATATGCCATACTGTGTTCAATCAGAAATCAGGGGAGGGCATACCACACAACATCTCCTTGGCTGTACCAGCATTTCACGTTTATGGACACAAATTGCCCTGCCAGGTGATTCATTGACTTTATAGAGACATCAGGACCTGTCACACATCATTCACTCCCTGTTTGGTCTCCATTTTCCTGTCTATCAACTGCACAGCTGAAATTAAGTAGATATGCCTAAAAGTAATCTTTAAAGAGGGGTATCACACACAGTTTCTCATGTTTCTCATGCCAATCTCATGTTAATCTTGAGTACATATGCAGGTACATCTCAATAAATTAGAATGTCGTGGAAAAGTTAATTTATTTCAGTAATTCAACTCAAATTGTGGAACTCGTGTATTAAATAAATTCAGTGCACACAGACTGAAGTAGTTTAAGTCTTTGGTTCTTTTAATTGTGATGATTTTGGCTCACATTTAACAAAAAACACTATTCATTATGTCAATAAATTAGAATACTTTATAAGATCAATAAAAAAGGCTATTTTAAACAGAAATGTCAGGCTTCTGAAAAGTATGTTAATTTCTATGCACTCAATGGTTGGGCATGCAGTAATCCGAAAAAAGCAGAGCTCCTGGAGGCGTTCCTGCTGTCAGTGCTGTGGGCAGAGCTAAAGAGTCGCATCTAAAGGCTGAATACTTCATCAAAGATGTCATATTTAAGAAAAGTAACCGTAATTAAATTGACTGATATTCATTGTAAAATACTGAAATTTCTTTCTGATGGGCGTGATCTTGCTCTGGGTGATGTGTGTGTGTGTGCACGCTTATCAGGGAGAAGTACCTATAGAAGGAATTCCACACTTTATGACATGGTACATTCATACGTCATAAAACATTCAGCGAAAACATTGGGCGAAACATGTCCACAACCTGAAGTTGTATATTTGGCACAGAAATACTCCGTCATATGACCAACTCGTGTTTTGGCCATGTTTAGGATGAGAATGCAAATCTTTTACAATGTAAATTAGTCAGAAAGCATGAAAAAGCATTACACCCCCTCTTTAATGTAACATTTTTGCCACCTGGTGTTTGCCTAAACTTGTTTCAGAGATGCACTGTTTAGAACCATACAGTGCAAACCGCTTATCTCACATCTGTCTGGGTCAAAATAATCACTGTAAGCAGATGATTGTTATAACCAATTTTTTTTTCTTTTTCTTTTTAATTTATGCAGATTACTATGTAATTTGTATAATTATTACATGGATATAATGTAATAAAATGAACAGCTTTGCTATTTTTACTGATTTAAAGACAAAATAATATAAGCTGCGCCAAAGCCCTCTCCTGCTCCAAGCCCTGTCTAAATGGTCAGGGTGAAAGCATTATTGCTGCATTCAAGTTATGGTGGATTTACGAGCTGAATGCACATGAACGCCACCACAATGTCGTAAATACCAGTGGGAAGCTCTGGATTTTGTTGTACGAGTTGGGGGCGTGTCAGTGAGAAGTATGGCGAAATACCACAATGCTTAAGTATTTAGCAGTGACATTGTCAGGCTTTTCTATTTACAATGAAGTAAGCTGATTCCCAGCAAAAAATACGATAGCATCTTGATATAAAAATGTAACATGTAACAGTAAAGTTTACAATGGCTTCATAAATTAATTAAAAACATAAAAAAGCAACATACAACCATTGCACATTCTTTGCTCTACATTTTCAAAAAGTAGAAGTGTTGTTATTTTGTGTAATTAATTTAGAGAAGGCACACCGCCATCATACTCATTCAATGTGAGATTCTATGGGATGTTATATTTGACCATTAGTTTGTGTTATCAACTTGTTAAATGTAGTTTATTAGAGTGCTGTAAACGGGTGAATAGTGCATTGCATGAGATGGCGGCAAAGTGTGTGACATCATACTCTGACGAAAGTGACTTGAACGCACCTACCGTCGTACACACCACTTCCTACCTCGTAAATACGAACTTCCCAGGAGGACTTGAACGCACCAATACACTCCACTCACATAACATACAGTAGGCCTACCTGCTGCTGTGAGAGAGCGGGGATGATAATTATGCACCATAAAAGTCCCAAAAAAGCCAGCAGAGCAGGAATGGGTAGGCAAAATAACTCAGTAGACCACAGTAGTGTGGGTAGAGGAAAACATCACATGACACATAACAAGCATATGTACACACACACCCCAAACACACACAATATGAACATGGTAAGCGGACTACTTGATTACTATAAACAAATTATTTGGTTAATTATTATGTGGTTGATCACTGTAACCATGATCATTATAAGCAGTTTCCAATGTAGTAGGATCATGCTCAGTGTCAGTGTCTGAGATATTCTACCACTTTGCTTTAATCACAGATCAAGTACAGCACCAGGCGGCTTGATGGGTTTGGGCTCACAGACGGGGAAGGAATGGAAAGGCTGTGGTCTTTCCTCCGAAGATTTGCCAGAGTCACAAAGGAGATGACACCATCTCACCGCCTTGACCTGTTGACTGATGCCCTTTTGCATTATGGACGGAGGAAATCAACTGACCTAGGTTTGTCCACAGCTGATCACACACAGATAGCATAAGTCAGCATAAGTAAATTAAACTGTCTTTGCAGAGATGCAGCTCCTGCAAAGACTAGACAAAGCAGAGAAAATATCGATTCTCGCTCAAGAAGACATTTCATCTGTCATCAGAGAAGCACCAGGTAAACAATGCACATAAGAAACAGGTAAAAATAGTTGTAAATGGAAACATTTTAGATTCCATTTACAAGCACATTTTGCACGGAGTATGTAGCATTGATGGTGTCTTGTTTCCTGTTTTTTTTTTTTTTTTTTTGTCTAGTGTTGGTTTCTGAGGGAGACATGGAGAAATGAAGAAAAGGGAGATGGAGCTAGCCCAACAGAAACAAAAACCAATAAGTAAGCAACTGAAGTGAATGCATGAAATGAAAGAAGCACTTTATTAGAGCAGTAGTGTCTTTATCTGTTCTCCAGACACTGTCTGTAGATGGAAAAGGGACTACATCATCAAGCTGATTCAGTTCTACAAGTTCAAGTAAGAGTTCAATGTTTTTATGTAAGACTATATGGTAATTACAGCCATCTTTAAGTGCTCTACTTATGTGCTTCAACATGGATGCCTAGGTGTGATTAGAGTAACAGCATAGTTTTGAAGGAAACCGTCACAGTAAAGTACCTCGGGATGACGTGTTTTTGTAGGTCAACCCGGAAGTTAGTGGCGCACGGGTTCCCTTGAACGAAAGCTTACGGTGTCCCCATAAACTTTTGGAAAATTGCAAAAAATAACCCTTTGTTAAACACAATTCCTTAATAATTCCTTTCATTTATATAGAGCTTTTCTGGGTACTCAAAGCGCTTTACATACAGAAGGGGGAATCTGTAAGTGTCATAAACATAGAGCTTATGACACAAGTTTTGTCTATCAAGATAATCTTTACAAGTTAACACAACATTTACACATTTTGAAGCCTAAATAGTCGTCAGATATAAAAGGCTAACAGTAGGCTATAAACGGACTACAGCACACCATGGTCGCAGATCAACGTCACCACCACCAGCTTCCTCAAACTTTTTTTTTAAAAACAACTTTATTTAAAAACATGCTCGCTGATTATGATCTGCGCTGTGTATGAATACTTATCCACTTTTCATGAGAAATGCTGTCCAAATGTCCCGTTTGTCATGATGACGTCTAAAGTCCCCGCCAAAGGAAGTAGTCCCTTTTAGCACTTTGTTAGCAACCGCCGTTTTTAAGACACAATAAAGGTTTAAAAAACCACAAGTTGGTTATAACTGGTGTGTTTTATGTCATAGATCAAAACGTGAAAGTATTTAGAGGCTTTGTTAACCACAGACCTTATTTCAGGTGAACCCATTAAAAACACCCATTGACTTCGGGGCGATGGAACCGGAAGTCCTAAAATGATAACTTGCTTCAGGTTTTACAAAAACACGTCATCTCTGAGGTACTCTATGGTTATAAATTAAGAGTTGCTGTAATACTGCAGTAATTTAATATGGTGTGATTAGTAAGCAATTACCACCATGGCCTCCCTTATAACATAAACAATGTTTGGTCAGGTGTACCACAGTAATGCTTTCTGCTTAGTAGCTACTGAATTTTTGTGCTGTTTTTTTTTTTTTTTTAAATGTATAGATCTGGGACTCGTGAGCCATACATGGAGTGTGAAACAGAGTAAGTAAGCAGTAATCTGTCTGTTACTGTTCTATAAAAAAAAATGTGTAAATAACATTTAATAAGATTTATTTGCTGACCATTGTAGAATTGAGGACTCTCTGCTGAACATGGAGAAAAAACACCGGATTGGGAGAAGATGGCAAGAATCTGATTCAGACTTCCAGTCTACCCTTAGAGATTTTGACTGTGAGCTCAGAGGTCAGCTGATCTGCAAGGCTAGAACTGAATCAAGGGAGAGAGCAGTCCTCCTCCATCTGAAAAGAAAATATCCAGGTAAAGTGCTGTGGATAAGTAGATACATTAAAGGGGTGGTTCACTGGTTTTGATTGTGTTTATGGGGCACAATCAAATGCTTTGTTTTTTTTTAAAACACTGTATTTTTCATATATTTTACCTTTATTCTACACCTCTGTTTCCACTGTCATATGAATGGCTCGTTTGACTTCCTGCTTCTATGAAGCCACTCCCTCCGAAATATGCAATGTGCTCAGATTGGTTAGCTGGCCCAGTGTATTGTGATTCGCTGAAGCGTCCAGAAATGCCATGCCCCTTACCATTAGTTGTTACATGTGCTTCGGTGGAAATGTAAATAATGCCGTCTATATATATTATGAATAGGGTAAAGCAGAACCTCTACAATTGCGGCTTTTAAAGGACATTTCTGAATGGTATTTCATTTAGTATTTGTGTCAAAGTGTTTAGATATGCTGTCACTGCTGTTTGATACCTTTCAACATACAGTTTTATCCTGATTAAAGCCTTACTGTAGCCGAATACATGACTGAGTAGTCGCATTTTTGTGTAAAGGTATCGTTTAATTTATAGCATGAACAACTGTTTGTCTATGAACATAGAAGTTTGTTGGTGTTTGTTGGAGAAGTATGCACTAGAATTTAGCTAACTGGCTAGCGAAAACGCTTTGGTCTTTGTTTGCGTCCTTGATGCAAAAATAGCAACATAACTGTAAGTTTAAAAGACATGTACAAACAATAAAAGCCTTTGTGTAAATCCAGCATTGAACTCGTGTAGATTCTGGAAGCTGTCTTCAGCACTGCATCCAGTGTAGAAAACATTAGATTATAATGGGTTCTATTTTCTTTTGACACGTCGAGTTGCGCCGCTCGCGTAAGGTGTACAAAACTCTTCCGCTTCCATTATGCTGCACCACATGGCCTCGCCCACTTTGTTGCTTGTTCCGGGGGGGCGTGTTTTGCAGGGTTTATGATGTCACCAACCCGGGAAGAAGCTCGTTGTAGTCCAAACCGGGTGTTTTAAGTCCAAACCGGTAGGCATTAAACTGCCATAACTTTAAAAGACAATATCTCCGTTTGCATTGAACTTTCAGCGCTGTAACTTTGCAGATACTGTTTATGCTCAAGCAGCAACATTACACACTAACTACTAAAAATGAAATCACAATGAACCACCCCTTTAAGACATTAAGATCCAACTTTGAAAAGGACCATAATACAAACTAAAAAATTAATTTATCTGCATGCATGTTTCCTAACTTTGCAACAGATGGGCAGGGCATTGCCATTAGACTGTCCAAGCAGGTAGCCAGCTCCAACAAGAGACTGAGACAGGCAATAAAAGAATACACAGCATTCAGTGGCCACCGCAGATGAGCATCTTCCCTGCAACAATTGATTTTCAGGAAGCATGTGATCCCTCTTGGCATGTCTACTTCTGCTTTGATGACACTGTAAGTATAGTTACCTAACCCTAGTAACCACACAGCAGTCACTCTAGTAACAATCTGATAACCGCTTACTAACCACAACTACCTGCCCATCATTGTAGAAACCACCTGGTAACATGACATAGCACTTTTTATTTTTTTTGTCTTTTAGATTGAAGAAGATAATGTTTCGAGGAGTCTAAAAAGGCGAGGGATTGATGCCTTACATATGAAGACACGAGCAGCTGAGGAAAAGCACATGCTTTACCAGGAAATGAGAACTATAGCTGAACACCTCCATCAGCAGCATGCCATTCTGTGCTCTGCCATCAAAGACACAGATCAGCCTGGAGCAAAAGCTGCTCTCATCCAACGTCTCCATCAGCTGGAAAGAAAACGACATCAAGCCACTGTGATGTTTCACCCACATGTACCAGACATTGTTCCTGCAGACAACCCCTACTTGTTTCAGGCCCTCCCCATGTCAAGCGTACAGACACTGGTATACAATGATGATGGTGATAATGATGACAGTGAGGATGATAATGAGGATGACAATGATAACTAGGACTGTAAGCACTGGTATGACAGGACAGGGCCTGTATTTACAAAGATTCTCTGATTAGAAGTCCCAACTGTCCTAAAATCTGCAGACTATATTCAAACCTGTTTTTAGGCTGAGGTGCACAACAAGCACTTCATAAACTTTTTGAATCCAAATAAATTATTCTGATCTCTGTTAACAGTCCAGTTTTGCCTGATATCATTATATTATATGAAAAAAGAATGATGTCTTAAAGTGTAAATACAAAGTGGTAAGTATATATGTTGCTGCAGATCATAGAAACCTTTCATGGTGGAGGAATATGATTACTGCCTGCCTTGTGCAGATGTGTTGTTTTACTAGGTCCTGATCTATTTTAAAACTTGGGTACTGTATTTAAGCACAGATATTGCCACTAGTCTGTGTGAGTACAAAATTGTTTTTACCATATTGTGATATTACTTATTTACTGTAATGTACAAATGTGTTCAGTGTTTGAGAGCTGTGTTGTTTTTGTGAGCTCACCAAACCAAATCCCCTTCGACTGAGTTGAAATGACAATAAAGAATTGAATCTTGAATCCTCTGAAACAACTATAAGTTTGCAAAAATAAAAGGGAACATGCAGGTGTATTGACATTGTCACAGCACACTTTAAGTCATTGAAAAGTAATTTACTTAATAATGACAATGATTTTACCCTCATAATCCGCCACACAGTGTGCCACATACAGTAGCCGTTATTGGCTTGAATTGCTCCAGAGCCAGGGGCCTCATTTATAAAGCGTACATATGTATAGATTTGATCTTGGAGTGTGTGTAGGCTCAAATCCACGCCAACGCTCATATTTATAAAAACGGTCTTTGATGTGGAAAAGTGCTTAGAGCCACGTCGTTGACTGCTTTCGTATTATTTTCACATTCTTCGTTCAGTGATTGTATATTACAATTAGTTGTATCTTTAGTTCGTTGCTATGGTGGTTGCTATTGACGCTGCTATAGCTGAAACCACGTAGCTGCATGACGTACTTCCGCCCGAAAGTATTTTATTAACAGACACTTTTTTAAATGATAAATTCAACATTTGTCAACAACTTGATAACTCAAAAATACGATATGTTCATGTTAAGAAATATTTTTTTTGTAGCAGAAGGTTACGGAAGTGCATTCTGTTGTGGGCGGGGTTTGCGAGTTCTCATGTTTTAGCTAAAATATCTTAAAAAAAACCAACATATTTACATTTTCTTAACGTAGAAAATTTAGATACAGTGTAATTAATAGTTTGGCTTAACTAGATATTTGATATATCCACTAGATATATCTTTTTAAAACCCTAATTTACAACCCTACTTTGCAAACCAGAAAAACTACAACTGTAGTGCTGATTTGTATCAAGCTGTATTACGTAGCTATAGGGAATTGTAGTTTTTAAAACATTAGTGTTTTTCTTAAAATTGGAGGTTGTAAATAGTGAGTTGAGAGTACAGTGATGACTTTAGGGGGATTGTAAACACATCTATGTAATCAGATTTTAAATGTCTAATTTTTAAATGAGTTAAAATTAATTTTAACCATACTTGTTCTCAAGTATACAGTGACCCAAGTTGTTGACTATATTCACATGATAACTGAGGATAAGAGCTCTCTATAACAGTTGGTCCCATGTCTGTAGCCCCTTTTATTGCTTAATTATAAGCCTTCAAACATGCACCAAGTTGATGTTTCAAAGGTCAGTATTTCAAAACAGGAGCCATGTAGAATCTTCATACTTATTTTTGTTACTCTCTAGGTCAAGACCTTTCTAACGATGTATTTGGTTTAGCTCTACAACAAAGTTTTAAATTTCTCATTTCACGTACAAGCCATCTCGGGTGTAGTTTTAGAGAGCACTTTGAAGGCTCAATAGGCATAGCATATATAAAATTATGCTTCTTATTTGTTTGTTTGTTTCTGACTGTGTAAACAGATTTACGACCCCGGAACATGAGGAAGACACCCCCCCCCCCCCCCACCCACACACACACACACACACACACTGCATTTCGTTTAGGACACACATGGTTTTTATACATAGGCTATCTATATGTTAATGCTGCTATAATGGTAAAAAACATACCATACTGAATAAGACCATTGTCTACATTGTCATTCCTCTGTAGGCTACTTGTAGACTATATAGGGCTATTGGAAGTCAAAATCAAGAGTAGGCTACATTATACATGGGCCATTCCACCCAATGGTGACATTCGCTTGTTTTATCTCATAAATTAAGCATATTTTTTCAACATTGTATCTAATTCTATCCATATTTAACTATTCAAAATGTGTATGGTCAATCTCAAGCAACTATATATTAGTTTTTACAAGGTTTCAAGCATAAGATGTACGCATGTTTTCTCAGTCCTGTTACCAAAACTCATGTTTAAAAGCATTTCAATTAATTCCTTTGAATTCAGCTAAAGAAAGTGATTTTTTTTTAAAGAAATGGTTGGTTATTTGTTCAAATAATTGATATTTGTGACTAAAAATCACTTTATATAAGGCAAGGTGTATTTTTAATAAAAAAATGCCAAAACATTTGTTCATTTAAAAGCAGACAGAACCCTCAAGTTTATCATTAAATAATGTAATTTCTGGACCTCTTCGTTGACCGAAAATGTTATATTTTTAAATGTTAAAAATTGTAGTTATCAGAATAAGATGACACTTGGTGACTTTTGTCGCATTAGCAATATGAACACACACACAAAAAATCAAGGACATGATTCGGACATGTTAAAGGGTCAGAAAAAAAAAAGTCACACTTACCTTCTTTTTGGTCAAAATGACCGACATAGGAAATGAATGGGAAATTTCCTCCCCACACACACATATATATGAACTGGTGTGACTATAACACAGAGCAAAGTTTATGCAAATGTCTGAAATAAAATCAAATTCAGTCACAAAGCAGTTAAAAAAAAAAAAAAAAGAACAGCAAGAAAGAGGTTACACTCTAAAAAAATCGAGTACAAAACAGAAACACTCAAACACACACTCACATACACACATTCAGACAAACAACACACCATTATACACACACAAATGAAACCAGTGTGGCGTAACAATATGGTAATATTGAGCCAAAACTCAAATAAGAGGATGAAATCAGATCAGACCCAGATTATTAAGCCGTTTATAAAACACACCTGTTCATTTTTGTTATATTTTTTATTTACTTTTGATGTTATGTGTGACAAAATGTCATCCTCTGTGTTCAGGTTTGACTGTTGTGAAATGAATGCAAAAACCAACTTTAAATCAACATTTCAGTCCAAAAATATCTAAACCTGACAAAGAGCAGTCTTTGAGAATGTCTAAGTATAAATCCAAATGCAAAATTTAATAAAAATAAGTATTTGTCTACAAACAAGAGAATTTATAAGCCACTTTATATAGAATTATATAGGAATATTGCTTTAATTGAAAAATAAATAAAGTATTAGAAAAAAATTATGTATCATTTTCAATGGGGAAAAATAGCTAATAAAAAAAATTGTATAAATATTGCATAGTATCATAAAACACACTCAATTTTATATAATAATCAAAAATATTACACATTGGTTTTCCTGAAAAACAAAAAAGTAACTTTTAAAGGCTTCGGTCACTTTTGACCGTAAAGAAGGTAAGTGTGACTCCTAAACAAAGAGGGCCAGAGGGTTAACAATTGTATAAATGATGGACCAAACAAAATGATAAAAACAGTTTTTTATTTTTCAAGAAAAATTTAGTAACAGAATAAACACTTGGTAACAGGAATGTGTCCATGTGTGTGTGCATGTGAACACATTTATGCACGAGGCACAGCAGCATAACTTCATTGATTATTTCAATGTCCAGACACTACAGGACCGGTCAGGATCAGCAGCACTTTGAATTGAAAGGTAGTCCATATCCACGTGGAACATGCCCGGTCCTCCCACGCAAAACCTGACAAACTTTAGTTTGAAAATCATAATACTGTGACCCACTGTTTTGCTAACACCCGGAGCCCTGCTGAACCAATGATGAAGAAAAAAAAGGGGGATTAGATTTCTTCTTACAAGTGAAGTGTGATCATTACAATACATTTGCAGCAAGGTTCATAAAAGTATATTTTAATGAAAAAGATGAAAAAACACTTAATACATTTTAAAACACGTATGCATGTATTATGTAAGAGTGCGCGCATGTGTGCGTGTGTGTGTGTATTTGTAGGGATGGGGGCCATCAAAGTAAAAACAACTAAAAACAAGTAACAAGATGCATCTTACAATGCAGTAAGTAGCACATTTTCTAACACTGATGCAGTGGTTCAGGGTGTTTGCATAGTGTTTTGACACTGGCAGTGAAGGCACATGCTCTTTTTAAAACCACATGCAGTATGTGACCATGATTGGCACACTGTGCACTGTGACCATGAACGCCACTTCTTTGTAGCGTTCTTCTTCTTGTCATCGAAATGGACCCGGCAGACACAGCACAAATTGCCTCCATCTACCAAAGGAAAAACAAATATTTTGGAAGTCAAGCCAGTTAGTTGAAATCATACTTATCACCATATTCAAAGCAACATCTCATAGGCAGCTTATTCATTTGTAACTGTTGCCAAATGAAAATGTGGGTATTGCACATCAATTCATCTCAGATCTTGCTGACGCTCAATCATTGGATACATGCAGGTCAACAAATAAGGGTTTCATTTTAGAAAGCGGCTTTAGTGTAACCCTGAAATAAGGAAAACTCTGGGTTTTCCGTTTCAGAAATGGATGTAAATCAAACCTGAGACGGAGGGGTAACTCAATTTTAATTTAAAAAATCTCATCACCACTTTTGTTCTTCAGCTGCTTCCAGAGCTCAACTTCACATTGACTTCACAAAACTTCTAACTAACCCACTGATGTACTGTACATACATTTTCAATGGAGGGACAGAAAGCTCTCGGACTAAATCTAAAATATCTTAAACTGTGTTCCGAAGATGAACGGAGGTCTTACGGGTTTGGAACGACATGAGGGTGAGTCATTAATGACATCATTTTCATTTTTGGGTGAACTAAAACTTTAAAAAGCAATTGTTGGTGAGCTCACCACCTCTCTCTGTGATTGTATTGTAAAGAAGTGTACTGGACAACAACCTTTGCACTCTCAAGATGTTTTTATACTTCAGAGTTTGGAAAAAGGCTGTTTATGTATCCTGCACATTCTGCCTGGAAACTGCCCTTTGAAAGACTTAAAAGTGAATCTAGTTAAATGCCGTTATATCCAAAATGCTTCTGTTCCCATATCTGTTCTTATTGTAGTATTGCAATATGTTGAAACTGTATTTTTAATCCATGCTGCTGCTAGTCTTGGCCAGGTCTACTATGAGGAAGAGCTCAAAAATAACCACAATGTGGAAAGATACCTTTATCTGCAGTCATCACGATAGCTACAGTAGTAGTGGCCGTTTCTGAGGACTGTTCTTCTGGACCTGAAGTACATAAAATACAACAACTTTCTTAATACAAATTTTGAATGTTAATTACAAATTCATAATTATTGCATAATTATTTTCATCTAAATCTCAACAGCCAATTCAAAGTGTAAAATGATCAGAATGCCAACCTTATATATGTCGTTTAATGTCACCTGGATAAATATTGTATCCATAAATTATAATTTTCAAACAAGTGAGCTTTTCTCTTTGTTCCAAATGTCAGTGGCAGACCTCTCAGAACAGTAGTTTTAATTAAGCTCGAACTTAAGCAATACCAAAAACTGATTTGTAGCATTTAGCAAATTGTATTATGAACACAAGAAATACCGTTTTCAAACATGGCCTCAAATATTTCTTCCACCGACGTCTGGGTGCCATCTGCTGTGTCTGTTGATTTTAAGACAATAAACCATCACACAAAGGTGAAAAAATTAAATCAAAAGATGAAATTATTTAATGTATAAAGCGGTCAAATGTGCTTTGTAATGACCACAGTTACACATCTAGTAAACTATGCTTCTTGAGATTAACGTTATATATTTAAAGAACATAAAAACAACTGAGCATACCTTCTGCCTCCATGGGTTCCAACATTCCCTCTGCCATGTTAGTAGGGTTGCATTGTGCTGCATCTGTTTGATTGTACAGCAGTATCAATGAAGTAAAGTAATTTGCAGGAATTAAATACATAGAAACTGTGCTGCATTATAACAAAACTGAGAAATAGCGTCAGATCCTTTACACAATGTCAAAGACACATACAGAATCTATAAACTGAATCTGTTTCAATTCAATTGTATTTATATAGCACCAATTCATAAAAGTTCTCAGTACTTTTCAAACAGACTAGGTATAGACCACTCTTTATAGTATTATTACAGGATTAGTTCACTTTCAAATTTCTCTTTATAATTATTATTATAATTCTATTTATAATACCCCCATGTCATCCAAGATGTTCATGTCTTTCTTTCTTCAGTCGAAAAGAAATTAAGGTTTTTGATGAAAACATTCCAGGATTTTTCTCCTTATAGTGGACTTCAATGGCCTCCAAACGGTTGAAGGTCAAAATTACAGTTTCATTACAGCTTCAAGCGTTCTACACGATACCAGACAAGGAATAAGGGTCTTATCTAGAGAAACAATTGGTCAATTTTTAAAAATGACATGTATATGCTTTATAAACATAATGATCACCTCGAAGGTGCTTCCACCATATCGCCTTCTGTATTCTTCAAAATGCTTATGCTGAATGTCCTACATCTTCCCTATTCTACTTACGGAACAAAAGCAGAACCAGTTCTGTTTTTTGTTTTGTTTTTTTTCGATAATTTGGGCACCATTTAAGTCCTATATGGAGAAAAATCCTGGAATGTTTTCATCAAAAACCTTAATTTCTTTTTGACTGAAGAAAGACATTAACATCTTGGAAGACATGAGGGTGAAAACATTATCCGGAAAGTTTAATTTAAAATTGAACTAATCCTTTAACCAAACAATTCCCACCATGAGCAAGCACTAGGTGACAGAGGCAAGGAAAATCTTCCTTTTAAGAGGCAGAAACCTCAAGCAGGGTGGGTGAAGCCCAGCACTATACAAAGACTCGCATGTAGGCCTGTATTATTCTTTACTTGAAGGGTTAGTTCACCCAAAAATGAAAGTGCTGTCATTAATTACTCACCCTCATGTCATTCCACACCTGTAAGACCTTTGTTCATCTCCGGAACACAAATTAAGATATAACACTCCCTTTTTCAATGCCCAGAAAGCTACTAAAACATAATTAAAACAGTTCAAGTGACTACAGTGCGTCACGGAATAGAAGGCAGCAGACAGGCAAGTAGAAATAATAGTTTATTGCACAAGTTGGATATGACACGAGGGACAGATGGCTGACAGAAGGCAGGAAACAAATAGGGACCACAAGTAAGTTACTCAGGGTCGCAGAGCTTGTCTTAGACGTTGTGGTACACATAGACAAGACCAGACAAGGGAATGCAGGAGAAGGGAATCTTTATAGAGGGTATGCATCGATGTCACTTTCCTGCCGGAACGCGCTCCCTCAGCTGGACTGAGTGGCAAAAGAACCTGCTGCATGACTGGATTTAACAGGGGAAACCGAGAAAACACGAATTACTCTAAAGGTTGGACTCGAAAATGACATGTCAAAAAAAACCTAATCCATGGATATTGACATGCAGTCAGGAATCGTGTTTCCTGACATTTATATGTGCCTGATTTCGACGCCGGAAAAACACAAAGCAAATCTGCCTGTGAATTTTATAACCACTATATAGGTATGGTTAAAATCCATGTAATCTCTTATCTCAATGTTATATATTGTCATATTGTCCAGCCCTAAAACATATAGTTTTATAGTATAGTTTTTGTCAGTGTTGTTTATTTAAAAACACCCAATTATGCAGAATATAAGATGGAAAATATGTAATTGACGAGTTGTCAACACAATATATGCAGTATGATTTTACCTCAAAATCCAACAATTTGACAAAATGATAACTGAAAATACATGTTTCTCTGCTGGAGTCCAGCTGTTTCTGTGAATTGCAGTGATCCATTTGCTTCTTTTTTTCTGTAGCTTTCAGCATTCAGGTTGTGTGTCAAAGCTCTTTCCCGTTTTGGATGCGTTTTGTGTGTTTTTTGCGGCATTCACGCCGAAAACCAATGCTGCCACTCAGTCTTTGTGCCACTCAGTGGGCGTAATCGCAGTCGTAATTGTTGACGGTGACATTACATGCATACCCTCTATACTGAGTAAAGGTGATGATGTGCAGGTGCAGGGAATCCATGTAATAAGGTGATGAGCTGACTGGGTGCAGGTGTGGTAACAGATACAGCGTATCAGGGTGTATCTGTGGTAACAGATACAGCGAAATGTAGCGCGGGGAAGGTGACTGAGCTGGTGGCTGACACAGTGTTTCAACCTTATTATAAAGCGACGAGAATACTTTGTGTGGCAAAAAAAATCCAAAATAGCGACTTTATTCAACAATATCTAGTGATGGACGAATTCAAAACACTGCTTCATGAAGCTTCGAAGCTTTAAGAATCTTTTGTTTCAAATCAGTGGTTCAGAGTGTGTATCAAACTGCAAAAGTCACGTGAACTATTGAAGTTTCAAAACACTTATGACGTAACAAGGCCTCGTTTACTGAAAAAAGTTGTTTTTTTGGCACACAAAAGTATTCTTGTCACTTCATAACATTAAGGTTGCACATCTACAGTCACGTGACTTTTTAAAAATATGTCTTTAGTAGCTTTCTGGGCATCTGAAAGTGTTAATTATCTTGCTGTCAATGCAGGCCTCACTGAGCCATCTGATTTTATCAAAAATATCTTAATTTGTGTTCTGAAGATGAACAAAGGTCTTACAGGTGTGGAACGACATGAGGGTGCATAATTTTCATTTTTGGGTGAATTAACCCAAACTTGTTTCCCCACAATGCGCAAAGCCAAAATCACAAGTGGAGAAACACAACCACTGGTAATGTCACTTACTTATTTCAAATGAGATCTCCTCAGCAGCGTTTAAAATGGCTTCCAGTTGGATTCTCTCTTCCATAAAAGGAAGGCTTCTTAAGCGTAAGGCTGTTGGGCAGTCCAGTAACTGTTATGTTTAGGCCCTGATTCACCAGGGACTGGTAGGGCAGCCTTCCAGTACCTCCGGCCTCCTCTGAAAGACAAGGGCAAACACATGCATGCACACGTTACACAATGTTACTCAGTTGGACAACTGTGACTCTCCCATCTAGTTGATAGCCAGTGTACAGGCTGCAAACAGTAATTTTAGTAAGGTGTCAACCTATTGGTTGTGGGCACATTAGTTAAATAATTTACTCATTTGATAATGCCATGGATTCATGAAGGTATATTAAGTTATCAAGATAAGCAGTTAGTTTACATCAGTCTTAAATGTATTTGAACATATGCTTACTATATTTTTGGTTGAAAAGATCTTGGACTTTTCCTACCAGCACACCAACTTTAGTACTGGGTTTTGCGGCTGAGGAGCTGGCTACAGATGTAACAACAGGCAACAATTAATTTCATAAAACTGTATTATGTATATTTGCACTATTACTATTACTTTGTCAATTTTTATATAACTAATACCTTTGAAATGCAGTGCAAAGTTGTTGACCGTGTCCGTTTTGTCTAGAAAATCAGTGGCCCCTTTGCTGCTTACTTCGTATACTTCTAAGCTGGAACGTTGGCGGTCAAAAGATAATATGGCCGTCTCCACACCCAAATCCTCAAGCTTAGACACCTTTTCAATATTTAGATAAACAAGACAACCACAAAAAATTTAAATTGATTATACACAAGACAACCTACTTTTAAAAATCTAACACACACTAAAGAAACATCTAAAGAAACAGGGCTCAGCAACATATGAAAACAGTGTTGTCACACGTAGCAAATAAGTGGTCAGGGTTACATTAACTACTCATAGTTTTCAGTCACGTGACTGTAGCGGAGCCCTGGAGGGCAAAACAGCCATGTACTGCAGCACAAGCCTGTCAATTTTCCATCTTAAAAACAAAAATATGTGAACGAGATTCAAGTTTTGGCCACTTGTGATCAAAATACAGTGATTTCAAAAAAAACTACCGTGAAAACACTAGGGTGGGTTTTACCAATAAGGATTAAATTAGTTAATACTAATCATGAAGGATTTGTTGATCTGGGTTTTTACTTTAAATCGAGATGTGTTGCACCACTTAATTTTAAACACAGATTAACTACACAGAAAGACCGTTAGAGTTAAAGGGCTGATCAAGCAGAATAGACAGAGGGTGAACCGATGCCAGGCTAATCAACCAATCCTTAAAGTGCTACATCCTTAAATGTACTAAAATGGTAATATTAAAAGATTAAATTCAGTTTAACCCTTTTTGATGATGAATACTATACAGGCAAGCAGATGGCCCCAGATTATGATTACGTTTTTTTTATTATGGTTTTCGATGGAAAAAATGCTTTAATGAGAAACGTTGTGTTGCATTAATCAATTAGGTATATATTGAATCTGGTCTTTTAATATCAGTCTTACTACAAACCTGGTAAAAATGACTGGCGGTTACATGGAGGAAAGCCTCGTTTGCCCGCCAGGGGGGCGTTCCCCTCAGGGCGTGACATCACGTGAAAACTATCAATACATTTGCTGTGTTTACATTGAGTCCTATATCCAACTAATAATTTGACTCTCAGCCATTTGTGACTACTAATGCTTAAATTTACCACCTTGATCTGAATAGACTAGCCCAACCAGTAGGAATTTAGTTTGAGAGGGTGGTATGAGCCTTTGACAATTTCTTCAGTGTAAGATTATTTGATGTCATAGCCCTGTAAACAAAAATCAGCTAGAATATTTAATTGGGATGAATTTGTTTGAAATGAGAAAATCTACAGATGAACAATCCAGTTGTCTGTCACGTGTGCTCACATCACAATTGCTGTCGATCATCTTCCCATCTAATACTATAATACCACTAGTGCCTAGCAAATGAAGCCTCTTTCCAAACCTCTAACTTTAGCTTCTTCAGGTACATTTTAATACGGGCATCTCTCATTTCAGGGCTAAGGGCCTGCCCAGATGCCCTCAGTGCTGCTGCCTCTTCACTGTATTTCTTTTTTTTGCATCTTCCCCCAATGTGGCCCACCTACCCTTGATGTCATTCATTGTGCCTGAGGAAAAAATAGATGCACAGAAAACATAACACTTTAGAGTCAGCATCTCTTTTTTAAAGTAAATTCATACAACAACAATCTGTCCAACACACTGGTTTACTTGGCTTGTAAACCCATTTCTCTGTAACAACTCTGTAAAAACAAGATAACGTGTAAAGATGACCTGATGATTCTTTAAGACACACTGCAGTCTTAAACTGATGAATGCAACTTGAGTGAGTGAAGTACTTGCCAAATACTATTTTGAAAATCTGTTTCACGACCCCTGTAAACCCCTGATGTAAACGGGGCAACTATGTAAAACAACAAACCATTTAGTATAACAAAAGCATCCGTTAAATATTGTCTCTCACCTTTGTTTGACAGTACGTCTCTACAAAAGAGATTATATGGGGAAAGTTCTCTAACATGTACTTTGGCCTTTGATGGCCGAGGCTCAGAAGAAGCTTTCCTTTTGTAATTACCAATCCAGTTGAGAAAAACAAAAAATAATGAAAAAGAGTATTACACCAATTAAACTAAATGTTAAAGGTGCTAAAGAGGATGTTTTGTTGTATACATTTTTGCAATATTACTTGAAACTGTCTTTACTAACTGATAAAAGACTATTTATTAGGTGCACTGAAAGGAATAATATTAATATACATCATCCGTGCACGAGGTAGGGCCTTAAAAACATCAGCCAATCGTTTACGCGATCATCGCGTAAACTATTGGCACTCTGGCTTGTCAATCACTGCCATGACGTTCCTTGTGCGAGACGTGCGCAGCTGCGCGCTCCAGTAACTTTCTACAGGCGGTAACAACTGCAGATTATGAGTTACCTGTGGTGAGTCCAACATAATGAATCCAACAACATGATACAGCAAATGCCGGTGGTAAACACTCGTGTTCCAATACGAGTGTTTATGATTTTTGGGAGGCGTTCCTTCGAAGGAGGGGGGTTGTTCTTAAGCATGCGCTCATTTCAAAAACTCAGTAACAGTCTTTGGTTTCTCAGTCGCCGAAGAGATCCTCTTTAGCACCTTTAATGAAACACTTAATTTATACAGGCAGTACAGCAGAATGATACATTTGACATGTTGATTGTTAGTGTGGCACTAAAGTAAACCTTACTTCTATGACACTGGTGTCCAAACCCGTAGCCGATGCCGCTCTGGGAATCAATTCTGACCCAACTCGGGTCATGCCATCTTTAAAAAATGTTTTCAGGGTCTCTTTCTGTTCGTCATTAATGCGAGTTCTCTCTTGTTGAATAACAAAAAAGAAAGAAAAAGCTAGTCAGTAATAAATCAGTAATAAATAAGACAGCGTTACAGATCATACCATCACACTTGCCTAATGCTTTTAGCAACAGTAAGGGCTTACCTCTCTGGGCCATCTTCAACCTAAAACATAAACAGAGAGAAACTTGCACAAGATAGATTTGTGAATGGGCTCTCTAAACAGCCCAAAACAAAATTTGGAATGTTCAACAGACATAGAGCATGGAAATAAATAAAACAAACTTACCACACACTGGAAATTGATGCTGTAGAGGGAGACAAAAAAGTTAGGTAAAGAGATATTAATGTTATGCAGGCAGACAGATAGATAGACAGCTAAGCAGACAGACGGGCAGACCTGTGCCTTTGGGTTTTATTTTTCAAGTTCAATGTTGAGGACAGCAATAAATGTGACATACAGACACCACAGAATATTTACTTCTAATAGATTGCCAGTGTTCGTCTTTTATATAAATCAATTTAATTGTAAGGTTCCTCATGTGTCAAACCCACAGAACTTTATCTTACATTCTATTCAAGATCCCAGGGTTTCCAAACAGCCATAAAATACGTCTTGGGTTTGACTATTCCACTCAATATGACTATAATATACGTTAGCTTCAGTGAAATGTTAACTAGTGTTACACCTGAAAATAAACAGGGAAAATATCACAAAAGATGATGAGTTTTATTTTTGATGGCGTTTAGTCGTATGATTTTCATGTTAAAGATACCACTCATATTCACATACAGGTTGGTCACGCAAAAAATTATCTAACTTAAACCTTTCTCACTCTTTTCAAAACATGAATAGTGGCGTACACTCTTACAAAACTCGTAAACAGTTACAAAACAGTATGAAACAGAATACAAAATATATAAACGCCTTTTAGGTTTTCCACATGGCGAAAACCATATTACCCAACCATGCGTTAGGCCCAACTACCATGTGCTCTGCGCATAAACACGCACGAACACACTTAGTAAGAAAATAGTAAAAGTTTTACTATTATATACTCGTTTTCTAAATGCATTATATTAACTTTATTGATCCGTTACCTGAGAATAAACAGGGAAAATGATAAGAAGAGATGAATGATGCTCTCAGTGATGGCGTTTACTCGTATGAGCCAAGTCTCGCGATCTCACTTCATAACGTTCACTCGCATGGAGAAACTCTCGCGATACTGTGTGAAAGAGCGTGACATAAGCAAAGCAATCGATCTCAGATTAACGAATCGATCTCAGACTAACGACTCTATTATAAACATTACATAATAAAACAATTAAACAATAATGTTGAACTATTAAACTAAATTACCCCATTAGACACGTAAAACATGCTAATTAACAACGTTAATGCTCACATAAAGCAAGTAACGTAATATATAACACGATTATCTCATGTAAGGATAGGTTAATAAAGTATACAACAAACACAATTGCAACACGGTTATCTCATGTAAGTTACGCCACCTTAAAACACATTTTCTGTATTGTTTTCGATTATTGACTAATTAATTACAGTTTAAATGCTCGGTTTTATCATGTCTTACCTGAAAAATATCAACCGGCGCAACGATGCCGCGTCATCCAGTGAACTTCCGATCTGATTGGATCTGGAATCGTCTCTTGTATTTGTATCGGTGATTAACCATGTAGATAGATGATAACAGCCATCTGAGCCTACCAGTAGGCGCAGCAGGCCCCTTCTGGCCCATATCTATGAGCTGATAACCACTGATAACGCCCATTCAATCGAGTGATAACATTCGAAGCGGGTGAATTAGAGAGCTCTACAATTATAATTGTTACTAGTAAAAATTGAATTATAGAGCTCTGTAATTGTAATTGTTACTAGTACAAATTAAATTATAGAGCTCTTTAATTTAATTGTTACTAGTAAAAATATAATTACGACGAGTAACGCTGGAACGTTTTTATGCTGAAACGGCCTTCCATATAAATGTGTTATTAAATGATCAGTAAATTTACATGCAAACATCATCCAGCAGACTTTTGAAGCTTTGTATTCCCGACCAGTCAGATTGACAGGGTCAAAAGTGCATTATGGGTGTTGATATTTTGGGCAAGAGGGAACACCACAGACAATTTTCTCGGCTTTCCCTAGTAATGTGGCAAATAAAATATATAAATACACGTTTCAACTGCACAGAAAGCAAAGTTTTATTATATAAGCCAGGTGGCTTTTACCCTTCAAGACCTGAAGGGTAAAAGCACTATAAATCAACCACTTTAATGCAATATAGTACAACACTGTCAAAGAGAAAGACTCAAACTGTGTACGGTTTTACTGTCTTGTGATTTAAAGTCCAAATAAAAATGAGTTGTCTGACCACGGATGTGTTTGTTCGGTGTGATTTATTTAAGGTCAGATTGTTTCATTCATTAAGATGTTCTTCTGCTTCAAAGCCTAGAGAGCTGCCTTCATAAATGACCAGAAAAAACTCTCAGCAATGTCCAATTTCAAACAAAAAAAGCTGATAAATATCAAAACAGTTTATTGGCATGACTGTTTACTTTCTATATTTCCCACGCAGCAACAACACAGAATAAAAACAGAGGAACAATGTGCCGGTAATTATATGTACTAATATGCATGCTAATAAGCAACTAGTTAAAGACCCTAAAATAAAGTGTTTCCACTGTGACACTTTACACCCAAAACTTCTTCATACAGTAAAACTGATCTTTGAGCAAGTTTAAAAATGAGTAATACACACACACACACACAAATTGAATGTACTTGATTACACAATGTCAAATGGTTAAAAAAAACTCCTTAATTGGTCCTTTGTGGACAAAAATCAGCAGCATAGGAAATGAATGGGGAATACTACAATTCAGAGCAATGTTTTCTTTATTTTCTTAATATTACTTATAATGAATTATTAAGAATTATTTAAGGAAAGGTGGCAGAGCAGCTATTTGTCAAATTCTGTATCCAGAAGATCTCCATTCAGTGCTGATTGTCTTAATTTAGTAAATCTAAATTTAATAACCATTTGATATTGGACTCAGATTAAGCATAGAGTTATAGTAAAATTGAAACTAAATTCTAAAAATTAGGTGAACTTCACAGGAGCACTAAAAAAACCCCCACACATTATACCTTCACCCAGACCGCTAGATTGAGTTGTTGGGACGACAGGTGGCTCTTTACAATTGGTTGATTAATTTTAATGTAATTAATTTATGAAAATGCAAATGCATAAAAATGATCAAAATGTTTTATAGCAGTTGTCCATCACAGCAAGGCTCAATTTTACGACCTTTCACTTCACATTTCTCATTTCTCTCTTTAAATTATTTTGATGTACTGGAAATTAAATTACCTTTTTTTCTTTGATTTCAGAGCTGATGGAAGTGAAGGAGGAGAGTGAAGATCTGAGTGAAGTGGAGGAGAAACATCATGTCAAACCTGGAGAAAAACCTTTGAGTCGCTCAATGACTAAAAAGACATTTTTAAAGAAAAGAGCCAAGAAATCTTTCACTTGCACTCAGTGTGGAAAGAGTTTCACAACCAAACAAAGTCTTAATGTTCACATGAGAATTCATACTGAAGAGAAGCCGTTCACATGTGATCAGTGTGAGAAGAGCTTCACATACAAAGAAAGTCTTAAGATTCACACGAGAGTCCACACTGGAGAGAAGCCATTCACATGTGATCTGTGTGGAAAGAGATTCTCAGTAAAACAATATCTTGAGCGTCACATGAGAGTTCACACTGGAGAGAAGCCGTACGCATGTGATCAATGTGGGAAGAGCTTCAGTCAATATGCCACCTTAAAGAATACATGATGATCCACACAGGAGAAAAGCTGTTTATTCTTGAATAAAGTCGTTATTATTATTATTTATTTATGTATTTTTTTGGTGCACAAAAAGTATTCTCGTCGCTTCATAACATTAAGGTTGAACCACTGTACTCACATGAACTTTTAATTTAAATGTCTTTAGTAGCTTTCTGGGCAATAATTATCTTGCTGGCAATGGAGGCCTCACTGATCCATCAGATTTCATCAAAATATGTTAATTTGCGTTCTGAAGATGAATAAAGGTCTTATGGGTGTAGAACGACACGAGGGTGAGTAATTAAAGACAGAATTTTCATTTTTTGTGTGAACTAACATTTTAAATCAGAACTTAGGAAAAGTTGTTCATTTGTAGAATAAAAAAGTGCCATTTTGGCTCCTTTATAAGGATGAAAAGGTTTCACATGATTGAACACCATCTACTTTGTAAATCTTCAATCTCCTTTTTTAATTTTTCCACTTCTTCACTTTTCTCATCTTTGAAGTGTTGAAAGAGTTTTTCCAGTAATTCATACCGTTTTTTATCCTCATTTAGCATCTGTTTGAGCTCATCTTTTCCATCTCTTAAATCATTCAGCTCTTCTGCTTGTTTTCTGGCTTCATCTTCATGTTTCTTCTTGATATTTTTTATTTTCACCTCATATTCCTTTTTCATTTCATCTCTCTCTTTGTTTTCTCTTTGTTTTCTCTCCTTCTCCTCTTTTTCTATTGCCTTTTTGTCTTCTTCTTGCTCTCGTTTCAGATCTTCAATCTTTTTATTCCATGTCTTTCTCTCGTCTTCTCGTCTCTCATCCTGTTCTTGTTTTCTTCTCTCCCAGTCCTCTTTTCTCTCTTTTTCCAATTGTTCATAATGTTTTTTCATTTCAGTTTTCTTTTCTTCATATTCTATTTCTCTTTCTTCTCTCTCTTTTCTCTGTTTCTTTCTCTCCTCTTCTATCTTCTGTCTTTCTTCTTCTCTCTCTCTTTCAAATCTCTTTCTCATTTTGTCCAGTTCTTCTTGTTTTTCTCTCAGCTGTTCCTCGTGTTTCTCTTTTCTCTTTCTTTCATCTTCTTCACGTTCTCTCATCTGTCGTTTCTTTTCATCCTCCCATTCTCTCTGCTGCCGTTTAATTTCCTCTTGAATCTCTTTTTTGTCATTTTCAGCTGCTTTTATTTTTCTCTCCCATTCTTGTCTTTCCTTCTCTTCTCCTTTATTCCTCCTTTTCTCCTCCAAATCTCTCTTTTTAGTTTCTTCTTCTTGTTTCATTTTTAATTCTGCCATGGCACATTCATTCTCATTTTTCATCTTTTCTTGATCTTTCCTGTATTTCTCTTCTCTCTTTCTATCTTCTTCTTCTCTTTCTTTTTGCTGTTTTTCATACTGTGATCTTTGATATTTAACTTCTCTCTTTAACTCTTCCATTTCTCGATGATATTCAGCTATTTGCTGTTTTTCCTCTTTTGATCGTTTTTGGTTTTCAATCTCTCGTTTCTTTTGTTCTGTTTTCTCTTTTTCCTCAAACTCTTTTATGAGTTTTTCCTCTTTTTGTCTGAACTCATTCTCTCTTTGTATTCATTTTCTGTCTCTAAATTGGCTCTCAGTTTCTCATGTTGAGCCTGGATTTCTCTCTCTCTCTCTCTTAGTAGTTCCTCCATTTTCATTTTAATAGACATTTCTGCTTCTTGATACATACTGTTAGTAAAATATTGGCTTGTGCTAGAGGTTATCATCATCTCTATCATTTTTATAAGATTAATCACTTGAGTTCTGTCTCGTTTTTCTCTATTATTGAAAGTCAGGAATCTATTTCCACAGTCTCTGATTAGTTTCTTGAGTGCAGCACAGTTATATTTACTCACATAATCTTCTATAGACTCATTCTCAAGATCGTCCCCTCTAGTGAACAGAATGATGCTGAACTGAGCAGCTTTTGGACCAAAGATCTTCTTTATCAGTTGCATAGTATCATTCTCTTCCTTGGTGAACCTTCCCACACTCAACACAATGACAAACACATGAGGTCCAGGTGAAGACAGTGAAACACATTTCATTATTTCTTCCGCCACTTGATCATCTGGCAATGTTGTGTCAAAGATACCTGGAGTATCAACAACAGCTACTGATCGACCTTCAGCTTCACCAACTCCCTTCTGACAAACTGTCGTCACTGAATCTGGCCTTGCTTGGCTGTGAAACTCATTTCTTCCTAGAATAGTGTTTCCTGTTGCACTCTTTCCACTTCCTGTCCTCCCAATTAGCACAATCCTCAGACACTCCTGATCATCTTGTTTACTATCAGCACCTAAAACACATTTTAAATACATGTTAAGGCCAGTAAAACAAATCAACATCAAATAACTATCAGTGAGGAAAGCCAACGGTGGTGTTGGCTCATGTTGCCTGCGTCTGGCACTTCCGGTTTCCCTTTTTAAATACAAAATACAGACTACCGCCACCTGCTGTTATGGGAGACTTATGTCCTCTCGCGCAGGCACAGAACGTACATTCTAGTTTGTGGTACTTTCAGTGTGTTCAAGCACAGCTTTTTTTGCCCCAGTGCAGGCGATGCGAGGCGACGCCACAGTCTACTTTCATCAGCACTACTTCTTTGGTATTGTTTGGTGTGTCCCTACCCTTCAAAGCAAAATGATGTAGTCTGTTTCAATTCATAGGGTGTAAATTGTTCATGTTAGGATTGGTAGAGATATTTTGGCACAATTATGACAGGACTGTTGCAAAGACGATGGAATATTCCATCCATGATGATGAAATATGATAATTAAGCAACAAATGCTGCCCTAATTTTCAGTGCCTACATTAAGAAAATAATCATAATGGGTGCTAAATTGAGAGTAAAATTCACTCACCTTCTGACTGAATCTTCTGCTTTAACTCATTGATTTCATTTTCCATTTTCTTCAGTTCTTTCTTATGTTGTTCCTCCAGTTCATGTCTGGCTCTGGTCTCTTGAGCTTTCACATACATCTGAAGTGAATATGGTTCAGTCTTCATGTTTTCTATATAATCCAGCAGTTCTGGGATCTGTCTGGAGTTTCCAGGTTCCTTTAACCCAATCACTTTATATCGACCCCCACAGAGGCTCTGAGAGTTAATGATAGCTTTTGCAAAATCTATGACAGGTTCAAAAACTCTAATTTCAGAGGTAAACATCACCATGAAATGCTCTCTGGAGTCAAATATCTTCTGGATCTTCTCTATTTCTGCTTTGTCATCATTAGTAAGTGGACCAACAGGAATAACAAGGAGGAAAACATGAACTCCAGGATGACAGAGAGACACACAACGGAGAGCCTGATGCATCACTTCCTCCTCTGAGAGACGAGTTTTGAGCAGAGCTGGAAGCTCCACCAGACTGATATGACGTCCATGAAGATCCACATTTCTCCTCACACTCTCTGATCTTCTGTCTGTCTGCTGCAGGATCAGCTTTGATATGGAGGATTTTAATGTCCCATCACGTCCACACACAACCAGATTCAGTCTTGACACTGAGCAAAAATTTAGCAAAAATATATATTAGACACCTGTTTTAAAATGTAAGTAGAATACACAGTCTTCGAATCTGCTGGATGTTTGACTTACTGTTAGGACGGTTGCCATCTGGACTTTGCTCTCTTCTGCTCACTGCAAACAAACACACACACAGAGAAAACAATTAGTTTTGGGTTAAACTCTCTGTAAATGCAGCCGTTTTTTGAATTAATTTTGAAAATACGTACTTTTATTTTGACATGGTTAAAACCGGAAGTAGCGTCTGTAAGCGCCGTAAGCCACTCACGGTGATCAAAGCGCACATGTAGCGGTGATGTTTCCTGCTAGTTTGTTTCCTTATCACTCCATGTTACGTGGTGTTTGCTACAACTGTGTGTGAGTTGAAGAATATTTTGTTTGACTGTGAAGATTGCTTCTGGGAAATGACTCTGCCGTTGGTTGAGAAGCAGGCTAAAGTGGTCAGTATTTCTCTGTATTCTTTATTAGCATTCGCAACAGTGCTAAGCCATGCTATTTATGTAATGATTGCAATGTTTAATGTTGTCTTTTATTTTCTATCTAAAATTTGTAGTTCTACGGTGTTAATAAATATCTGTAAATGGAACCGGAGTCTCGCATTCAATCAATGGGCGGCATAGTAGAACACTTCTGCATCGGTGAAGACTCCGAGCGGACGAAGATGGACCAGTTGCAGGCCACGTGCGGTAAAGGAGAGGCCTTCATGTGAACTGTTCGTGTGAATCCAAAGGGCGACGGACAAGGCTACACAAGCAAGCATGTGAGAGTGTCTTGAAAGTAGCGCAAGTACTGCCATTATAACACACGGACATTTCATTTGTGTTTTTTTTCCTTAAAGCAGCAGTGGACATTCTCTTTCCTGCAATTGATTATCTAGTAAGAAACTAAGTAAATAAGTAAATTAAGCATTCTCCCAGTTGAATATAAGATGTTGTAAGTTAATATAAAAGTATTGTTCATACAAGTGAGTTTTTATATTTAGACTGTTCCAAGAGTTTTCACACTTTGTTAATTGCCGTTTTTATTGCTATACATTGAAGTGTGTTATTATGACACTGTAGTGTTTGGTGTACAGTATTCAAAGGTTAAGCTAAGGTATTCAAAAAGATTTATATTTACATTCATTTTCAAAATTTCATGTTATTCATATTTGCACACATTAGAGAACAGAATACATTTTATTCAAATTTCAATACATTTAAACCTCTGTACATTTAATATGTCACACTCAAAGGAAAGCACTTTTCCAACTGAAGAGGTCACTCTTGGAGACCATCAAAAGGATAGTGACGCAGAGCAGACTACCCTATCACAGCAAGGTGATGTTGACGAGCAAGTTGAAGACACAGCGCAGGAAACACAATCTCAGGTTGGTGCGAATGACACACAAATGCCTCCTGGAATTAGGAAATCTGGACGCACACGAAAGCTCACTGAAAAAGGAAAAGCTTTGTTAGATGACAAATGGAAGGATCTAAATGTGAGTTTTGTAAGGATGTACAGAAGATGGAAGTATCACATCAATGGCTTAAAACGGTCCATTAAGAATAATGATGCTGATGATCTGATTGATGAGATTGTAAATGCAATCAACACCATTCAAGTTGAAATGGACAATACTTACCTCAAAATAAGAGCCATTTCAAGTCCTGAACCTGACATTCGGAGAATGAATGATACATGCCAGGCATTCACTAGGATTGCAAATACAAATGTTCAACGTTTCCGCAATGGTGATGATTCAGAAATCATATCTTGGCCTGATGCTAAGTCAGTGTTTGACAGCACAGTTTCTAGTGTTTCCTCAGCTCAAACCGCTAAGTCAAAGGCTTCTTCTAAAGTGTCCAGACATTCTTCGATCCTGTCTCTTAATGCAAAACAAGCGGCAGCTGAAGTTGCGGCTACGCAGGAGGTGATGAAGATAATAAATGCACAACATCAGCAGAAGGAAGAAATTCAAAGACTTGAGGTGGAAGATCAAATCTTGAAGGCTGAAAGAGAAGCTAAAGAAAGGGAAATTGAAGCAGAGAGTGCTAAAAAAAGAGTTCAGTTCATAGCAGAAAGTGCTGATAGAAAAATGAAGTTGGAAGGGAAAAGAAGAGAAGTACAACGGCTAGAAGAACTTAAAGGGCATGTTGCAGCTCAAGCAAGACTGCAGGTTTATTCAGAATCTGTCGATTCACCACTTACACTTAACCCTTTAAAGGATCCATTTTTTCCCTCCTATCAAGCATCAGTCTCCCAAGCTCGTCCTGCACAACAAGCCAAGCCCAGTCAAGTCCATCAGTTACATGAGGTCGCAGCTACAAAAAACCCTCTCCCATATCCCTACATGTACACCTCATGTTCTGGTCCACAGCCAGCCACATTTTCAAGTCTCTGTAAGTCAAGTCATTACCCCAACTGCACTCCACCCCAACTGCACTTCCACTCATGCAACAAGTCCAACCACTCAAGAACCTGCCACTCAAGCCCTTTTAAACTCTCATGAAGCTTCGAATGACCTTGTGAGAACTCTTGCTGAAGCAATCACAGCTAATCGAGTTCCAATCCCAGAACCTGAAGTTTTTAAAGGAGATCCTCTCAAGTATAATGATTGGAAGCTTTCCTTCTTTACTCTGATTGATCGCAAGAACCTGCTGACTCAAGAAAGGCTTTTCTTTCTCCATAAGTAGTTGGTGGCTCAGCCAAGAGAGCTATTGAAGGCCATTTCCTTGTAGGAACAGAAACAGCTTATCGTGCTGCCTGGGACATACTTGAAGACAGATTTGGTAATCCATTCATAGTTGCCAATCATACCGTGACAAGATACATACATGGCATAAAATTGGCCCCAAGGACAGCAAAAATCTTCGTGAGTTTGTGATTTCCTGAGCAGTGTGGAATCAGCTATGCCATGTTTCAAGGTCAACAAACTCTCAACGACTGTGTGGAAAACCAAAAGATTGCTGTTAAGCTTCCTGATTGGTTGAGCTCACGCTGGAACAGAGAAGCCACGATTTATCAAGATGAACACAAAATGTTCCCTGACTTCAGATACTTTGTCAGATTTCTCAGCGTGGAAGCTCGAATTGCATGCAACCCATCACGTCATTATATGCAGTGAAACAAATTGACCAAGAAAATAAAGCCAGCAGAACGAGAACAGTCTAAGTATCAACGAAATCAAAACATCAGTGCTAAGACTTTCACTACTACAAGTGAGAAGATAAGCATGACATGCATGTTTTTCAAGAAGAAAGGCCATACTCTCCATAGGTGTCTCAAGATCATGGAAAGACCAGTTGAAGAGAGAGTTAAGTTTGTGCAACTGGAGAAATTATGTTTTGGTTGTCTTAGGTTTGGCCATAACTCTAGAGCTTGTACATCCAGGAGTGTGTGTAACTATGTGGAAAACGCCACCCCACTTGTCTACATCAAGATCGTGGGAAGAAGACCAAGAACAAGGAGTAAGAATAAAAAGAAGGATCAAAAGAAAACAAAGGAGACAAGAACCAACAGTCTGAATCAGTTGAAATACAGCAAGCTACCTCTAACAGAGTTGTTCAAGAGAAGAGCAGTACGCATACTTCATCTATTGTTCCAGTCTATGTCTCCACGACAACGGAACAGACAAGGAAGTTTAGTGTATGCTTTACTTGATAGTCAGAGCGACACAACCTTCATCCTGAAGGATGCAGCTGTAACATTGGGTGCCAAGAAAGTGCCAGTAAAACTTAAAGTGTCCACGATAACATCAAAAACAAAAATGGTGAATAGCCAAAAGGTGCAAGGACTACAGGTAAGAGGCATTAGCTCTGACACAAAAATCAAACTCCCAACAACCTATACCAGAGATTTCATACCAGCAAACAGATCCCATATACCCACAAGCTTAACCGCAAAGTCCTCACTTGGAACATTTGGCAGATGAAATGTCTCCAGAGCTCGACTGTGAAGTAGGATTGTTGATCGGGTATAACTGTCCACAAGCTTTACTTCCCAGAGATGTCATCACGGGCAATGAAAACCAGCCTTATGCACAAAAGTCTGTGTTGGGTTGGAGCATTATCGGCTACAGCAGCACTGAAGTTGATTATAGTCATGAGGATGAAATCGGTGTGAGCCACCATATCATCATAAAGAAAGTTCAGCCAGCTACCAAGCCCTCTACAGAGCTCAAGTCTGAGGTCCATTTTGTTTATAGAACTCAAGTCAAGGAAATGATCACTCCGTCAGATATACTTAAGGTCTTCGAGTCAGATTTTACTGAGAAGTTTAGTGAAGAAGTTGTAATGTCACAAGAAGATATTAAGTTCTTGGTGTGAAACTGAAAGAAGGAATCAAGCAAAAGCCAAAT
Organism: Culter alburnus; assembly: GCA_028476615.1. NCBI lineage: Eukaryota > Metazoa > Chordata > Actinopteri > Cypriniformes > Xenocyprididae > Culter > Culter alburnus. The sequence continues at coordinate 149,725 of JAOTNS010000729.1, forward strand.
GGGCATTACGAAATGCCGTTGCCTTTCAAGGAAGAGAGGCTAGTCTGCCAAACAACAAAGTGTGTGCAGAACATAGACTCAGATGTTTGGAAAAACGTCTTAAGAAAGATAATCAATATCACAAGGATTATATGGCTTTTATGGAGGACATGATTGCAAGAGGTGATGCTGAAAAGGTTCCAGAGCCTGAGGTAACCAATCAGACCACGTGGTATATCCCTCACCATGGAGTTTACCACCCTCAAAAGCCAGGAAAGATTCGTGTGGTATTTGATTGTTCAGCTAAGTTTCAGAATACATCATTGAATGAACATCTACTCACCGGGCCAGACCTTACAAATACCCTTGTAGGGGTCTTGTGCCGTTTCCGCAAAGGACAAGTAGCCATCATGTGTGATGTAAAGCAGATGTTCCATCAATTTCATGTTGCACCAAGGGACCAAGACTACCTCAGATTTCTGTGGTGGGAAAGAGGCAATATGGAAGCTCCACCGTCAGTGTTCCGTATGAAGGTTCACTTGTTTGGTGCCGCATCGTCACCTGGATGCGCAAACTTTGGGCTCAAACACCTGGCTGCAGAAGGAGAAGGCAAGTTTAGTGAAGCTACAGTGAGATTTATACAGCGCAACTTTTATGTTGATGATGGATTAACAAGTTTGGACAGTGAAGAGGAAGCTATCAAGCTTGTTAGAGAGGCAAGAGACCTCTGCAACACCGGGAAACTCCGCTTACACAAATTCATTACCAACAACAAGAAGGTTCTTTCACAATCCCAAAGCAAGATATTGCTGAAGTTTCAGCTGACCTGGACATGGCCTTGGGCGAGCAAAGGATGGAACGGGCTCTTGGGGTCCAATGGTGCATTAGCTCAGATAAATTCCAGTTCAGAGTGAGGGTAAAGGAGCATCCTTTTACCAGAAGAGGAGTACTGTCAACAGTGGCCTCAATTTTTGATCCTCTTGGATTTGTGGCACCTATCATTTTGAAAGGTAAACAGATTCTACAAAGGATGTGCCAAGACAAGGTAGGATGGGATGAGCCACTTCCTGACGACCTCAGGCCGCGTTGGGAAGCATGGCTCAAGACCTTCATAATCTATCTGCGGTAGAGATACCACGGCACTACATACCATTGCCAGCCAAGGAAGTTCTACAGTGTGAACTTCACCATTTTTCTGATGCTAGTGTTTCTGGCTATGGAATGTGTTCTTACCTTAGGGTTGTTTCGAAGTCTGGAGAAGTCCATTGTGCTCTTGTTATGGGGAAGGCAAGGGTTGCTCCGACGAAGGTAACAACAATCCCAAGGCTGGAACTCACAGCTGCTGTCATGGCCACAAGGACAGGTGCTCTGCTAAAGAGAGAAATGGAGATGAATCTGCAAGAATACTTTGGACTGACTCCAAGGTCGTGCTTGGTTACATTAACAATGATGAAAAGCGATTTCATGTATTCGTAGCCAATCGGATCCAGCAGATCAAATCGGGCACAGAACCAAGTCAGTGGCAATATGTTGCCTCAGAAAATAACCCGGCTGACCATGCCTCTCGCGGACTCATGGCAAAGGAGATTGTAGAGTCTAACTGGTTCACGGGACCTAGTTTCTTGTGGCAAAAGGAGCTCCCTAACAAAGAAAAGATTAAGGCGCAAGACCTCAATGAGGGCGACCCAGAATTAAAAGAACAAGTTCACACAACGAAAGCAAATGAGGTAAGGTCCTATCAGATCGACTTCAAAGTTTTCTGATTGGAAAAGAGTCGTAAGAGCCATAGCAAGACTTAAGCGTTTTGCAAAAGAGGTGAAAGGTCTTAAAACAAATCCAATGAAGCTACGACACTTGACGAAAGAATGGATACTGAACAATTCATAATCCATGCAGTTCAAGAAGAGGCGTTCAGTGATGAAATCAAGGCTCTTAAACAAAAGAAAGAGGTACAAAAGAGCAAGTCAAACGAGCTGCACAAGTTGAACCCTTTCGTGGATAGTCAAGATATCCTGAGGGTGGGAGGTAGATTGACACAAGCAACACTCCACCCATGTCAAGCATCCAGCTATCCTCCCCAAAGGACATCATGTATCTCGATTGTTAATAAAGCACTATCATGAGAAGGTGAAGCATCAGGGTCGTGGAATGACCATCAATGAACTACGTTCCAGTGGGATTTGGATCATAGGGTGTAGTAGTGAAGTGTCATCACTCATTTTCAAGTGTATTAAATGCAGAAAGCTCAGAAGGTGTAATCAAGAACAAAAAATGGCCGATCTTCCACCAGAGAGGATAGAAGCTACCCCTCCATTTACCTATAGTGGTATGGACTGCTTCGGACCATTTTATGTTAAAGATGGGAGGAAAGAGCTGAAGAGATATGGGCTTCTTCACCTGCATGTGTTCACGTGCCATCCACATTGAGGTATTGGATGACCTTTCCACTGATGCCTTCTTAAATGCGTTGCGCTGTTTTATTGCCATAAGAGGCAATGTAAGTCATCTACAAAGTGATCAAGGCACAAACTTTGTGGGAGCACGCAATGAATTTCAAGTATTGATGAAAGGAATGGAGCAGGAACGTGTGAAAGAGCTAGGATGCAACTTCGTCATGAACCCACCTGCTTCCAGTCACATGGGCGGCGTTGGGAGAGGCAGATACGGACCGTGAGAAGTGTCCTCACATCCATCCTAGACCAGTCTGCTGGAAGATTAGAGACAGTTTCATTAAGAACATTCCTGTACGAAGTGATGGCTATAGTGAATAGTCGACCATTGACCACGGAACATCTCAATGATCCATTAGGACCTGAACCCCTAACTCCAAACCACATATTGACAATGAAATCGTCAATAATCGCACCACCACCTGGTGAATTTGTAAGGGAAGATCTCTACCTTCAGAAGAGATGGAAGAGAGTACAGTTCTTGTCCAATGAATTCTGGACTCAGGTGGAGAAAGGAGTATTTGCTGAATCTACAGCAGAGGAGCAAATGGAACAAGGACAGGAGAAATGCTAAAGTGAATGACATTGTCCTGTTACAAGATGATGGCACACCAAGAAATCAATGGAAGCTGGCGAAAGTAGTGAAGTCTTCCAAGGAGCTGACGGAAGAGTCAGAAAACTCAAATTGTTACTAGTGACACAACACTAGACCGTAAAGGCACATGCTCAAATAAGCCACTTTACTTAGAAAGGTCAATATACAAAACAGTACTTTGCTTGAGGCTGAATAAGTAGGTTAGCTATCAATGCCATTGTTTTGTTTATATCTGAAGGTTTATTTGTGTATTTACATCAAGTTTTATAAGGTTCTGTTAACGATGTAATTTATTTATTGTAAATCACACAGTGTGTGATGGTGGGAGTGTAAATGCAGCCGTTTTTTGAATAATTTTGAAAATACGTACTTTTATTTTGACATGGTTAAAAACCGGAAGTAGCGTCTGTAAGCGCCGTAAGCCACTCACGGTGATCAAAGCGCACATGCAGCGGTGATCAAAGCGCACATGTAGCGGTGATTTCTGCTAGTTTGTTTCCTTATCACTCCATGTTACGTGGTGTTGCTACAACTGTGTGTGAGTTGAAGAATATTTTGTTGACTGTGAAGATGCTTCTGGGAAATGACTCTGCCGTTGGTTGAGAAGCAGGCTAAAGTGGTCAGTATTTCTCTGTATTCTTTATTAGCATTCGCAACAGTGCTAAGCCATGCTATTTGTAATGATTGCAATGTTTAATGTTGTCTTTTATTTTTCTATCTAAAATTTGTAGTTTACGGTGTTAATAAATATCTGTAAATGGAACCGGAGTCTCGCATTCAATCAATGGGCGGCATACTCTCTTTAACTTTTGACTGTAGTGGCTTATTTTAAACCGTAGCTGTATGGGGGAAAGTTTATTCAGCACTACAAAAACCAATTTGGCAAAGCTTGATCTTTATTGTAACAAAACACAAATCACTGAAAACAAAACTGTGCAATGCAGGCAACTGCAATGCCCTGCCTCACTTGTCACATCACTTAAGTTGGTTGCTTTAAAGGCAGGTGGAATTAATCCCTTCTACAACCTGGGGGAGTACAGCAAGGGTGTTTTCACAGCTTGTTTTGTTCTGAAACAGGGACTTAATTTGTTACAATGTTGTATTTCTTCTTGGTTCGGTTTGCTTTCACAAGGTAACATTTCAAAGTGTACCAAAATGTGTTTATGCAAAACGACATGCAAGTACAACTGTCCTCTTATTGGTCAGTTTCCCATGCGTCATCCATCAAGATGATTGACAAGTTCACTCCATTGAGCTTATTGGGTCTTTTTGTAACTGTCAAGAAACTCTATACGAATATAGCCGTCATTCCCAGATGTTAATTATATATTACGTTCGTATTAATGCTGCAGTAAATTCAAACATGCTCTCTTTGGATCTCCCAGCACTATCTAGTAGGCTAACTGTGACAAGACACATGCAAACACTACGAATTTTTTAATGCAGCTAGAGCAGGAATCAAGGCTTTATCGAACATAATTCTCGCACGGAGAAACATGAATATGCCTGAATGGAAAAAGTTAATCAATGTATCTCATTACTGTGTTTGATGTGTCTTAGATTGTTATTTACATGTAATACTATCACAATTATTTAAAAAAAAAATATTGGTTTTAAATAAAACTTAAAATGCAGTCAGTACAGTATATTTTTCCAACATATTCATAATCATTATTTTTGCCAGGGCTTTGTGACGCCAGCTTTATGTGCGCTTGAGCAAGGGATAGGCTATATTATGCCTATGAAAATATATATATATATATTAGGGCTGGGTGATATATCGCATGCGATTGTCACACGCATTTCGTCAGTAAAGCCGGTTCCCTGATTACCGCTAAATCGCCATCACCTGCTTTCAAATGGAGCGGCATTTAATAGACAGAGCCGTAGTTCACTGATAAGCCACGCAATATCGCGTTCATTATCGAAGATGAATCGCCTTCCATACTGAACGTGATATTGCGTGGCTTATCAGTGATCTACGCTCTGTCTATTAAATGCCGCTTCATTTGAAAGCAGGTGATGGCGATTTAGCGGCAATCAGGGAACCTGCTTTACTGACGAAATGCGCGTGACATCACATGCGATATATCCCGCCCTAATTCGAGAAGAGAAGTTTGAGTTGGCGGGTTGACCAGAGCAACCGCCGCATGTTCCTCCTCCCGACTCGAGTGAGTTTTGCTTCCTCCTCTTCTTCCTCATGTCCTATGCGTGACCCCCCTTCTTTCGTTGTTCCCCCCTTTTTTTTGGGTTTCTGTCTTCTCTCTCCCCCCTCTCTTCTGGCCACCTTACCCCGTGCGTCGGGTCTGTTCTCCACCTATACCCACATTTTTTTGCCCGTTATTCTTTCCTGTTTTTTTTTTTTCTGCCTTGT
>JAOTNS010000730.1:0-16882 GCA_028476615.1 Culter alburnus
CACAAAACTGGACGCGCCGCGCGTCGTCGCTCAGAATTACATCTGCGCGCTCAAACTTTTGTCCCTCTGCATGTGCAGCCGTGAATATAGAATGTCTTCTCTCCAGGATTTAATGTTGTCATAAGCGCAACATTATAGTGTGGGCACCCACCGGCAGAAACATTATTCGGCGCATATGCCAAGTTTGCCAACAAATGTAAATCAATATTTACATAGAGTAATAGTTGTAAATTTATCTGTCTCATGTGTCCCGCATTGTCCCGCAAAATCACTTCTACTGTCCTGCAACAGATCAATAGTCAGGTGGTCACTAGTCTAAAGTCCAATGAACACGTTCCTCTTTTATTTACATTTCCACGCTCGCTGCGGCACCTCATTTTCTGCTTATCAGTCGCCGGTTACTGAAGAGGAATCCAGCATGAGACAACGATATGGCGCAACCAAAATTGATACTGTTACATGATTGGCTGTTAGCGTGTCACTCCCTACGTTGCTAGGTTACCAGAGAACGAGTGCCTTTGTTAATGCAACCAAACTTTCTTCGCATCCTCTGTTTTCTTCCAACGAAGAATAAAAAAATATCGAACGTTTTATCGAACACATTTTTTTATTGATCTCGATCATGTGTCTATCGCGATACATATCGTTATCGTTTTATCGCCCAGCCCTGTGAAACAACAGCCCGGGACAGTGTTGCCACCTTGTGGAACAACTGATTAGTGCAAAACAAATTCAATGCGCATTACAAAAATTAGACGGCATGCGTATAGTACACACATACTATTCTGGTCAACCGAGGGGGTTGACTGAGGCGGTCAACCCCCCCTCCCCCTGAATGATTTTCAAAAGGGCCTACAGTAACAACCTGCACCGGGTCCCAGATACCCCAGCTAAGGCCCTGATTCTGGTGACGCGCATCACGCACACAGTACACAGACCCTCGCGTATGTGTAAAAACCGAAGCATACTTTGGGCTTAACACTTCAACACGTTTGATTAATAAACACATTTTTTGTTTGTGTTTTTTGTTTTTTTTAAATCATACTTTCAAAATCACCTTTTCAAATTGAAAAGCCCATTTGATAGAATCTTACTACATTCAATCTGCCTCTTGTTTATTTACCTATTGTGCAACAAACATCTGACATAAGCACTCACAAACTCCCTGAAGAGAATCCAGCCGTAGGTTAAACCAGTTACTCAACCAGACTGTGAGCAGTCACATTATGTAACTCGCCAGAGGGCAGGGAGAAAGACATTCATTTTAAATACACACAGACACACACTCTTTATCTATTAGCTGTTGCAAGCAATAAAGTGTGTGCACTATGTGTCAAGTTCAGGTTGCTAGGGCAGGGCTGCAGAAACTCAGAGGAGGCTTGATTTATTGTGTTGAATTATGTGAGACTGGGCTACAACTGGCAGTCTGCCATAGGGGGAGCCCTTGACCTAGAAACTAGCGAACAAAAAAAAAAAATAAGTTAAAGAAAAGTGAACACAGTTACAGCCATACAAAATTCTCCATAACCCTCCCGAAGCACCAAAGCTCTGGGAGACTTGATCAGTACTGTTTATCAGACACTGCTCTTACAGCACAATGTTGATTCACTAGGTTTCACATGCCTCTGGCTTCCTTTGAAATATGCTGTTCAGTGTAGTGCATAGATCTGAATTAAAGACCTACTGAGAACACAGACACTCACACATACTGTTGTTTTTTCCCCCCACAGATTAAAACTCACACAGCAGTTTCCTTAGATGACTGTGGCTGAGAATGTGATGCAGGAACTACAGGACCTCAGGTATGTCTGGTCTCAACCAAGGATGTTTAGACCACATACTGCTTCCAGTAAGTGACGGGTGAATGTGATTTCACCAAGTGCAATGTTCCTGGATTAACATTCCAATCACCCACTCAGATTTAAGGGAAAAGTTTATAGTTTATGTCAAGTTTAGGCTTACAACCAGGGTTAGGTGCTTTAACATCAGTGTATTTAAATATCATTTCCCTCTGATTTAGGGATATTTTACATTAAGTAAGGTCCTGGTGTCATTACTCAAATGTGAAAACCTGACAGCTTTTTTTTTTTTTTGGACCAGTTAAAAAACTATGGGTCATATTTTAGTATTTAGTGTACATGCTCTGACTCTGTGTTCCTCAGGTGGGAAATGTTAGTTTGAATATTTCCTCCTCTGCAGCCTACTGTACAAATAGGCTTAAAGCAATAATCCATTATTTAACAAAATGTTTTTATTTATTGTTTTAATTAAGCCTTTAATTTTGTAAAAAAAAGTTGTAACACAATAATAAAATAAACAATTTTCGCTCTTCTCCCATCCTCTCTACAAATTAAAGGAATATGTGTATTATCCATAATAAAATAAAAAAAATATATTCTAAATAAATAATTAATTAATTATATAATTATGACAAAAATAGAAATATATAATTATATTATATACAATTATTCAAAATGATAAATAATAATAAATAGTCACTATATCTTGAACAGTTTTTCTCTTATTATCCATTTTGCTCATATATGTAGATATCTGCAGTTAATTTATGAACTTTTCTTAGATGCCATTTTGTAATCTTGGTCCTATCTGTATTAGGATTTTCAGAGATTATTGGATAATCCTTGGCTCTTCTATATATTGGAGTAAAAAATGTATCATAACTACTTCAAATTTCTTTTGAAACTAACTTAAAGGTACACTTTGTAACCTTTTTAGAGGTTAAAAACTAAACTGCATGCATTTTGCGGAAGAACATTGTTTTGGTTTTGCTTCGGCTCTGCGTGACTGCATGTGCAGATGAATAGGACCCTTCACAATAGATAATGAACTAGGTTCAAGATTTAGCATGCTTCATGTCAACCTTTCTCATTCTTTGTGACAACTAACCTATGCCACTTCCACATACACGCGTGTGTAGTAGCCAAAACAACTCTATTTACGGGGATATGAGGAGACATGCACGGGCGAGTGATGCATGTACACAATTTCCCATCAGGTCTTAAATATAAAGTTATAATAGACTTGCCACAGTAAATAAGGGTTAGAGAAGGAAGAAGGATTGATGATGTATTGTCTCATTATGTAAATTTTGAACAAAAAAAGTTACTGCAGTGTACCTTTAATATATATAAAGCAAGCTGGTCCACTTATTAAAAATGACAAAAGTACTCATGAAGAGAAAAAAAGTGCTAAATTTGTCAGATCTCTGTGACAGATCTTCTGAGGCAGTTATCTGTTTAGTTGTACACAGCACCATTATGAAATGCTTCTTCTCCACAGACAGAACTCTGCGGTCACGAGGGAGGTACGCACTCATACCTGTACACGCTTCAGTGATGCTAACATCAAAGGATGGATTGAGGTCATCAGGTCCATGTGCCATTCCATCACCATTCATAGGAATGAAAGATTAAGGTGAAAAAATGCGATGCTGCGATAGACACATTGTATGTTCTCTCAGTCAGTTAGGCAAAATACAGTGTCGAAGGAGCGTCATCTCTCTACAGATCCTCTGCTAATTAGCAATCAGCTCATAAAAAAAAGAGAAATCTGAAAAGAAAGAAGATGCTGAGTTTCTGATGATGCTGTGTTTGTCCTTGTTCTAGCAATGACTGAGCTCTTCCTTGACATAAGAAATCAATGTGACTGGCATTGATTTTGTGCAGTTTTGTGCACATTAACCCTGAATTTATTACTGATTCCGGTATATCAGTAGTTTGTGCCACGTGATGCATGTATGCATCTTACTTTTCCCTTGAAATTCCCACCATACACATCAGTTCAGCTCATAAACCCCATTGACTCGAGTCCACCTCTGGTCCACCGCAGTTTATAGCAGCCACTGCTAAAGCTGTTTCCCATTTTGTTCGCTGTCCCTCTCATCCATAATTCAGCCACCCCTAGATCGACCCCTCTTTCACAGGAACACACTCTGCATGCTGTAGCGTGCTGATGTCACTGCGTGTATATCCATGCATGTGAGCAAGTAAGTGACAGGGGGTTAATGTATCTTCAGGGCTGCTCTCTCCATGTGTCAATATTTAACCAATGGCTTTCTCTCTCACTCCCTCGGCTTTTTACTCACTTTTTCTGGCTCTTTTTCATGTTCCAAACACAAGCATAAAACTGAGCTGTCTGAGATTAATGTTTGCATAGTCAGAACTGATCGCTGGTATTAGAGTGCATGATTCATCAGTGCAAAATGTAGTAACTTCCTCTGCTTCTATAATGATTTTCCTTTTCAGTTGATGTCAACAAGCTCTATTATCCAAATGGATAACCGATATTTCTGTGCAAACGAGGGTACGTTTACACCAGTGGTCTCAAACCTCATTCCTCCAGGAATTGAGTTTGAGACCACTGGTTTACACAACAACAAAGTACTAATAAAAATGGGAAAGTTTTTCCTTTGCATTTTTCGTGTACAGACGACAACATTGTCAAAACGTCCCCGTTCACACGGATCGCGAAAACACTGTATTATGCTGCCAGGCCAGTAGTTGGCGAGGTCACTTTGTGAAGAAACACTACACACCTATAGACTGAACATGTAATGTGCATGCACATGACGTTACCGTTTTCAAAAATTCTCGTCGTTATAGTTTACACAGAGACGATGCCGGTATAGTTTTCAAAAACTTGCACTTTGCAACCCTTTGAAAAAGTTTGCGTCTTCAGGCCCCCCAAAAATGAACTGAACTGAAGTAAATGAACTGCCAAAATGCATAAAATGTTTTATGTTTTTAGTTGAAAACAGTGTTGTGTGAACGGCCCCTAAGGGGACAAAGTCACAGCCTCAGACGTGACACCCTCGGACCACTAACAGCAGGGTTGGACAAAATTCAGAATTTAAGAACTGGTTCCCATTCAATTCATTAATGTGACTTTGAAGTTGAATTGGAGTTTGAATTGGAATGGCAGGAAGTGGAAGCTACTTAATTAAAACAGGTAATGACATTCTGGGAAATGATGTGTTGATCCACCACACTTCATATGTCTATCTGTTGTTAAAGCCTGTTAAATATTTTAAAGTTGTTGGTTTTTTAATGGAATAGTATATTGGACCTTTAGGCAGAATATATATATTTTTAAATATAAAAATAAAAAAGTGTGCATATATGTTTTTTTGTTCAATTATCATATTTGATACAACAGGTTTTTATGACTCATGGTGAATATGGAGCTCACACTTGAGGAGGATAAAAACTCGATTTTATTCAGAGGAGCAAACTGAGCAAAAATATGCAATTGGATCCCTAATTTGGTGCAGATGTTGTTATTTATATGGCCAAAAAGTAAGATGAAATTCTGATAGCTCGTAACAATAAACATATAATATGTCATCTTAGTAAGATGATATTTAAATTTTAATATTTATAGTTTTATGATCAAAGCTCTGTAAAGCTTGTTTTGTAGGCGGCAAAACAGAATGCAATGCAATTCATTGATTATATTGAGAGATACAATAAACATTTCTCAAAACCCTGATGTATCATAATTGAACTTCACATTTTAACATTATATGTATGGATAATCAAATAAACATAAGGTGCTTCAGTCCAGTAAATGTTCATCTTGAAAAAATAGAACAGATATTCTTATGCTTACTTTATTTGAACCAGTAAAGATTTCACAGCAAAAGACATGTGAACCACAAACTGAAGGGGGACAATTTTAGAATTACACTAAAAGGCCTTTTACTTGCTAAAAAGTATGAACTAATCAGAGGCATGTAGTACAACAGGTTTTTCAGCAAAGTTTTGATCATGTTGATAATTTGGAGGCCTTAGAATTTTGTGTATCAATATGATACACTAGGCTTTATAGGGTTTAACTCAAATTACAACTGAAATTGCAATTATTTGGTAAAATAATGTATCCAGTGTACTGTATATAAGCAACATAATGAGAAATGGTTCAACTGAATTTCAAGCTCTAACTAATTAGTACATACTAAAGTCAGAAGTAACGTACTGATTACCTCAGAGTCACGTCACTCTGTTTTCAGGAACTATAGATCCTGAGATACATCAGTGTTATCTCTCTAATCACTTAGACCCATTGATTTCAGTATACTGTTGGAATGGCAAGGTTCCTCAGCCAGCCTCATTTCCATGTGCAGTTTCTTTTGGGGCATTTACCATCCATCTGAAGAGCCTCTCAGAGTCTCAAAGGAGAGAGAAAACTCCAAAGGGGGTTTTATTGTCTGTAGCTCCTGGGTTTCTCACTGTTATTCCTGCCTTGTGTTGCTGAATGTGGTATAAGTGGAAGATGAGTTACCTTTGATCTGTTGAGTTATGCATTATTCAGATGTTGTCGCTTGCTCACTCTATCTGGCTGTGACAGAGAGAGGCAAGATTTCTCCCTGACTCGGCATGTTTTCATGGATTTTCCAACCACTAATTAAGGCAAAATTTTCTAAAGATCACATTAGGCATACCAAGATTATTGTTAACCGGTCTGTGTCCAACACATTGATTAAATTGTGTGGTTAATCGCCTGATAATAGCACTCTCCGTGTCTAATCTGAACTATTTCTTGTAGCTGCTTCAGAACCATGTGTAGCTTCAAATTCATGGCATGTAAAGCTGAATGTATTTCCACAACAAAGCGTACAGATCTACGCCACATGGAATGCTGAGAATGATAGGGATGTGAAATGCTAATGTGAAACAGCATGCCATGCTCAGGTTTACACTACACTGTCATCTGATAAATATCCGCTGGAGATTCCCGGCTTGTCTGTGCCTGCCTGCCTGCTCGTGTCACACCAGTGACTGAATACCTCGTATATCAGCTGTAGTAAGCATGATACCCAACTATCATTTTGCTTTGTTAATTATGACTTCAAATAAATACATATATGTAAAACACACACACACACACACACTTATATATACACATACACTAAGAAATGTTTCTTGAGTGCCAGATCAGCAATATTGATACTAAATGATTTCTGAAGAATCATGTGATGCTGAAGACTGGAGTAATGACTGCTAAAAAATTCAGTTTTGTCATCACAGGTATAAATTATATTTTAACATATTAAAATAGAAACAGTTATTTTAACACAATATTATATTATTATATATATTTTTATGATTTTCCATAACTTTAAATCATTGCAACCAACACAACTGTATTGTAGAATCCCTAGCACATCTAAAGACTTTATACATAAAAAACTAAAAGTTTAGGAGTATATCTGTTATGTGTAAACAATAAGGTGATAAATAATGACAGAACTGTTTTATTATGTAACTGTGTTTTATCTATCAAAAACTGCTATGGTTTCCTCCTCAGACAAACAAGACTTCTGTTCGAACTGTTTCTGAACTCCCTGAAACACATTGATTGTAGTCTTGCGGTTTCTTCCTGGAATGTACACGTCACAATATTCTTCATTTAAAGAATTCCTGCCCAAGTCAAAAAAAAAAAGAAGTTGGGAGCAGTTTGTGGTAAGGCCTGGTTGAGTTGCGTCAAGTATTTTTATGCGTACGCTAGTGAACGCGCACAGTCAAATGCACATCCTTGCAAAGTATACGTCATTTGACTCGTACGCATACACAGGCATTCAACGTATGCACAGTTTTGAGCAATCTCTCGCCCACGAGTTACAACCCATGTAAATATCTTTGTATTCTTTCATGCTAGAGTTGTACAAATGAGGGTACTTTATAACCTCTTCGCACAATCTCTCATCTATGTAGGCCTCCAATGTCGCTGTAGCTTGCATGCGTTCCGGTCTGTTCTGTTTATGCAGTTTTTCTTTGACGCCCCCAGGGCACGGTTGCCACCTTGTGGATAAACTAATTATTGCAAAAAAATTAAATGTGCATGTGCGACCTGCACTTACAAGTATGCGCGGTTAAGGCTGATTTATACTTCGTCGGACCTATGCCGGAGCCTCTGTGCCACAGGCTATGGGTCGGTTTTCATTTTTACTTCCGCGTTGTTGTCCGCGTCGACGTGCAACATGCAGATCGCTAGTAGGCAGTGTCTGCGGTCATGTTGAGTATCAACAAAGACTATAGATAGAAAGATGGTTAACTACTATTAGTTATGAATGGGAGAAACTGCAATGCGCAATGTGGCAGAATACGTCCCGCCTTCTAAATAAAAGAGCCAATCATTATTAGGGCTGGGCGATATATCGCATGCGATTGTCACGCGCATTTCGTCAGTAAAGCTGGTTCCCTGATTACCGCTAAATCACCATCACCTGCTTTCAAATGGAGCACCATTTAATAGACAGAGCCGTAGTTCACTGACAAGCTATGCAATATTGCGTTCATTATCGCAGATGAATCGCCTTCGATTCATGATGGCGATCTAGCGGTAATCAGGGAACCGGCTTTACTGACGAAATGCGCGTGACAATCGCATGCGATATATCGCCCAGCCCTAATCACTATTGATAAAGTCATTGCGTCACTGCAGCTGCCATTAGAAGCTCTGGTTCCCATTGAAACCTGAGACTCACGCTTAGGACTGCACATGCGCATTGGCTCATGTAGCCTGAAAAATGTTTTTTTTAACGCTATTTGAGCATAAGAAACAACATTTATGGGACAGTTTATGTCAGATATTGTTGCTGATTTGAAATGTTATTTAATTGTGAGTTCACCAAGCAGTTTTTGAGATTTCAGGATTCCCCCATTCAAATAGATAGCAATTGGTCTTAGATGCCCGAAATAGCTGCCTGGAGGCGTTGCAAATATGGCCGCCGAGTGACCTGACTTTCCTTGAAAGGGACTTTGGTATCAAGGCAAAAGCCGAAGAAGAAGCAGCTTGCCATGTACATTGTCAGAGAAGCTTCAGCAGTGATGGCGGCAAATAGGCAAAGACTTTTGTTGCAGCTTGACAGCCGCGTGGAATTTTTTCATTCCTATGGAAGTTGAAAACGTTCGCTCTTCTCGGCGAAAGTTTTTTTTTTTTACGTGAGGGAGGGGTTCTAGCAGACCAATCACAGTGCTTGCGATCCACATAAAATTGACGCATTGTTAGAATTTTTGGAGAGGTGCACATCAGGATACGTGTGCTATACAGCCTACGCCATAGCTACGGCGTAATAAATCAGCCTTTACAAATATCCGGCGGTGCGCGTACAGTAGGCGCATACTCTTCTGATGACGAAATTCGCATCAAGTGCACTGTACACTGACCATCGCGTACGCATAAAAAGTGAAGTATGCTTTGGGCTTAAGTGTGTGAAACTCACGGTTATGGTAAGGGGCGTGGCATTTCTGATACATGCTTGAAGAGGTTGACCAATCACAACACACCGATCCAGCTGACCAATCGGAACACATTGCGCTTTTCAACAGTCTGCAAATGTAGACCACCCTTCATATGACACGAATATGAACTTTAAATTTATTACAAACACAAACAGATGTCATAATACAGTGTCAAGATAGCTATAAACACACAAATAAATCCACACACTAATATGTAATAAATTGAAAACTCTTAAGCTGTTTTTTAGTATGATTTAAGCAACAGTTGTTTATATAGGCAGACCAAGCGTTTATACTAAAGATCAGAGGAGAGAGTGTTCTGGCTGTAGATGTAAGAATATTGCTCAAGATAAATCCCTTAGCACTCTTTATTTGTTGAGTTCATTTAAGTGTAAAATAAACTTAGAGAAGAGTGTGCAATAGCAAACACCCACACATACATTTGTTCTCTTGTTTACAGCTTACAAATGCTTATGTTGAACAAGTACAGAGATCATCCACACAGACGTTCTCTGAAGTCCAGCACATATTGAAGCGTGTATGCGCAGCACTGTGAAAAATGCAGAAGAGGTTTGATTTAGTGATGTATTATCCACTATCACAACATGACAATCTCACATTCAATAAATTATTATTACAGTGGAAACTCATAAGGAGCTTAGTGAGAGATAGAGAGTGAGGCTGATAAGGGAACATTTTCACTGTCAAGTTTGTACAACAGATGAATCTAATTTAGAGAGATTCGTGTGGGCTTTCTGTTTGCTAAAGTCTTCTAATATAATAAAGTTCTCTCAACATACAGCAGAAAGATAAGCCATCAAGTATTGCAGGAACTATCATGAAAAAGACATCAATCACTGTTTTTCTGCTATATTATTATTATGTATAATAACTTATGTTTGCTAAGCAAGTGTTCTTTGCTAAAGTATGAGAAATTGTCATTTTCATACTTTGGGTTAGTGAAAAAACCCCATAAACTTAAGCATTGAACATAGTATTAAAGTATAAAACTCTATTCTATTCTATTTTATGTTAATGTCTGCCATTTTACATTGAAAATATATTTAAAAGTAAAAACAAAAGATGTGTCTACTCGCATGTATAAATGGTTTATGGCAAATATGTTATAATTTGTCAAAACCATTGGAAACCAGCAGGAATACGAAGAGTACATTTCTACAAAATAGATTATTCCTTTTCTTTGTTGTAACACTTTTTTCTCATTGACCCACCCCTCACATTTCACTTTTTTTTTTTTTTTTTTTTTGAAAATCACTTATTTTATAGACCTTGCATGGCAATAAATCTCTTTCTGTGACCAGCAGAGGGCAGACATCTTGATGAAACCCATTTAGAAACAACCCTCTTTCATTTCCCATAGTCTGCACACATTCTTCCTCAGACAACCCAAACTCTATTCAACTTCAAGACAGCTGTGGCTGCGATAATAGAGCAGAAATAAGGTATGGGAATCAACACGTCCTTCCATCATAGTGAATATAACTTGACAAAATGCCCACCGAGCGTGACTGTGCTTGCAGGCGGAGAGAGGACTGGCATAAAGTGCGTAGCTGATATACAGATGAACATCTGACATGCCAGTGGAAGGAGTGCTGTGCACACTGTGCTGTGGATTTGACAGGCAGATAGTCTCAGTGCTTGGGTGTGGTGCGAAAACAGGTACAGACAACTCAGTCTGTCGGTATTTAGAGAAAGTGATATGTTAAAATGCTGCCGCAACTCCATCATCCCTCATTTTCATATTGAATAATGCTGCATGTGTTTTTTGGCAGGCGGTGTATTATCGTGTGATCTAGTATGTGGATGTGGGTTGGAGAAGCAGTGGCTGATCATTAGGGCTCTAAGTGTAAACAGCAGCAGGCCCACAGGGAAAGGCCTAAACGTGCCCTCCTCACAGAAGATCAATAGCCCATCCACAGAGAGCGGCCTTGCCACACATGCGCATACGCTCACTCTCATCCTTAGCAACAGTCTTTGGCCCTGTCCCAAATGGCAAAGTTTATACAAGACCGTAGGGTGTCCCATTCGTCATTTTAGGTTTCAGAAGGGTGCTCTCGAGCGTCCCCTTTGCGGCTGATATGCACACTTTTGTCGTGCCAGCAATGAAGCGAGTGAAAGTGTGAACTCTGAGGAAGATTGCGAAGGACAATACATCGAATCTCGATTTGTGATACAATGATTCTGGATCAGTTCTGATATTTTCTCTCTCTAATCGATTCTGAGCCTAGTTTTAACAGCAGATGGTGCTCTAGGCTAGTTTTTATCTCATTCTCAAATGCTCATGAAGAAGAGTGCTGGACAGCGATCGTGTGTTCAGTTGAGTCATGCAGGTGGTTAAACATACTTGCACCTCGGCTCAGAATGCATTTGTGACTCGAGATTAATGTAAACACAGCTCACTGCAAATTATTATTTTATGTTTAAGTGGTGTGTGTAAAGGAACTGGAAGCAAGCAGAGTACGGGTGTTTCTAAAGCACGTAGTGCCATCTGCTGTTAAAAACTAAACTCAGAATCGATTTGAGAGAGAATCGCGCATCGGAAAATATCAGATTTCGCTCGAGATTCTTTGTATCGAGAATCGATGTATTGCCCCAGACCTACTCATTATTTACTTACTAATAAAAGTGACAAGGGTCTGTCAAAATGCACTTTATATGAATTTTGCACACTATATTCCAAGTATTTTGAAGGATATTTGTGTGACAAACAAATTTACTTTAAGTTTACTTTGTTATTCCCCTCTCTGTAGCTTATTAGACACTAAATGTTTGGTCTAGTGCTGTTAATCGATTAAAAAAAAACTAATTAATCGCGATTAATCACATTCTAACATTAAAGTTTTTAATACATTTTTATATTACATAATTTCACATTTAATCTACAATTAATGAAGAAACATAAAGAGAATATTTTAAATTTTGATCTAACAGGTAGGAAATATATAGAAATTAAGAATAATATTATATATTATATAAAGTTATCAAACACTTCACAGTCTTCACTGCATAAATTATAAATGAAATATAGATTAATCCTTATTAAAGCTACAAAAGTTATTCAGTCAAGAGCAGTGAGTGATTTTCTCTTTGTCTTTTGTTCTTTGATAAACAGTAATGACAAACTTAAAGGTGCTAAAGAGGATGTTTTGTTTTATACATTTTTGCAATATTACTTGAAACTGTCTTTACTAACTGATAAAAGACTATTTATTAGGTGCACTGAAAGGAATAATATTAATATACATCATCTGTGCACGAGGTAGGGCCTTAAAAACATCAGCCAATCGTTTACGTGATCATCGCGTAAACGATTGGCCCTCCGGCTTGTCAGTCACTGCCGTGACGTTCCTTGTGAGAGACGTGCGCGGATTGGCCCTCTGGCTTGTTAATCACTGCCATGACGTTCCTTGTGAGAGATGAGCGCGGCTGCGCGCTCCAGTAACTTTCCACACTCCACAGGCACCGCATGCAATGTTTTTGTCAGGAGACAGGAGTAACAACTGCAGATTATGAGTTACCTGCGGTGAGTCCGACAAAATGAATACACTAACACGACAAAGCGAATGCCGGTGGTAAACACTCGTGTTCCAATACTCGTGCACGAGTTTTGGGAGGCGTTCCCTCTAAATGAGCTGTGAAGGAGGGGGGTTGTTCTTACGCATGCGCTCATTTCAAAAACTCAGTAACAGTCTTTGGTTTCTCAGTCGACGAAAAGATCCTCTTTAGCACCTTTAACAGGTTTATTAGGCTGCTGTCACTTTAAGATCTGACACATCCGATGTTGTCACAGCTCTTTACGGTCATTTAAGACTATGCTTAGCTAAACGCTAGCTAAAGGATGACAAAAAACGGATGATGCATTATTTGCGTTATATATTTTAATGCAGATTTAAAACTGAAAATGCGTTAATTTTGACAGCCCTCGGTTGGTCACAAGATGCATAAGAACCAATGTCATTTTGTGATAATGCACCAGTGCTTCAGTGCAGTAAATAACCACTTAAATTTCAGTCTGTTCCTCTCACAAACTTATTTTTGTACTTTTGTAATACTGCTTTTTTGTCATTTTTTGGGAATTGATAAACCCAGTTCGCTTTCATTATACTGAAAAGAGCAGTCATCATATTCTTCAGAAATGTACCTTTTGTGTTTCACATAAAATCATATTGGTTTGTATTGTGTTGTTTTTTTTGAAAGTGAGCACTTTTGTAATTCCTAAAGATCGGATTGTTGGCGATGTTTTCAAATGTTGTATTTATAGGTTTTGAACAATCAAAACTTCTTGACCAAATGCAGTGAGCTAAAACTCTTAAATAATAGTGCAGATATGCTGATGTATTTCAGGGTGGAGGATGGGTATGTTATAGTCTCCATAGAAACACAGGAGCAAACTCTTCTGGAAAGTCCCTTCCCAAACGCTGACCACAATATGTCTGTGTATGTGAGTGCATGCGTTTAACATTTAGTCTAATTCTATTCACCTTCATAATGGGGTTTAAATTGCAAGAGTAAATTTTCAAAGAAAATATTACAGATTACCATTGTTACTTAAACTGGTATGTCTTAGCAAAATTAACAATAATCATGCATATCTGAATTGTGTTTTCTGGCTGAAACAGAATGTTCTACTCAAGCAGAACAGAAAATTAGTTTAATATGGCTTTAATTCAGTATTTATAGGGGCTTGGCCATTTCAACTTGAACGTGCAAGGCTTCCAGTGTCAGCTGCTTCCAGTTATCTTTGCTGTTATTTAGTCACTTCATGTTGTAAACTGGTATTTATTATCACATTATTTTAATTTATTATCGTAATCAAAAACACACTAGTTTGTGGCGAAAACAGTTTTATCGTTTACTGCACTTCATTATTCTTTTAAGTATTTACCTATAGTGGCTAATGAATCGGAAGTCTTGCACATTCACAGGAAATAGCTTACTTCCGCATTTCAAATAAGTGGATAATGGAATCCCCCCCCCCCCAAACCAGTTAAGTGCAAACCCCGCCCCACAGCCGATACTAAAGATTTCTTGGTCATGTCAATTACAGTGATGATTGACTACACAACGCTAAAGCCTAACCTTAAAGTCACCATGAAATCAAAATGGACAATTCTTGTTTATTTTTAAATGAAATATTTCAGTATTATAAATGATTTATCCATGCATTTCATTTTTTTATTTCATGTCATCTTTAATCAAAATAACTTCCCCTCCCACTTGCAGCGACATGTCTTCTCTGATGATGCGTTTACTGGCACGGGGCGGGACAACCTGTCACTCACATGAGATCACCGCAATAGCAAACCACAATGATCAAACGATCCATCAATTTTGAATTTTGAAGCAGTTATGTTCATCTTTTAAAAATGTACGTTTTTATTAAGTAAAACGTACAGTGTAGTGTGTCCAGTGTACGTTGTAGAAAAAAATGTCAAATTATTGTCAAGTTATGTTTACCACAGGCTTTGTTTTACTCATAAATTGATAACCCTCCTAGGAAAATCTCATTGGCAAATTAGTCTTCCGGGTTCTGACGTCATACCTGCACCACGAATCCATGAAGCCTGAACTTTTAATAATAATTCCTTACATTTATATAGCGCTTTTCTGGACACTCAAAGCGCTTTACATATTGAAGGGAGAATCTCCTCAACCACCAATGTGCAGCATCCACCTGGATGATGCGACGGCAGCCATATTGCGCCAGAACGCCCACCACACACCAGCTTATTGGTGCAGAGGAGACAGAGTGATGAAGACAAGCAGTATATGGGGATGATTAGAAGGCCATGATGGTCAGAGGCCAATGGGCAACTGCTTTTCTTGACAGGTGACTGAGTGATTAATACCAATGAAATCAGCTGTAGGTTTGGGCTGAACTGGTTTCATGCGGATAATTCAGTCAGTGTTGCCAACTTATTGACTTTTCAGACCCCTTTAGTGCCTTTTTATCAAAAAAGTTGAATCTAGCGACTTTTATCAAAAAAGTTGAACCTAACGACAAATCTAGTGACTTTTTGGACATACCCCACAAAAAAAAAGTGTATGTGTATATATATATTAGGAAATGAGAACAGCTTTATTGGACATCAGCTATATTATATTATATTATATTATATTAAAATACAGTATGTGAGCATGGATTAGGAGAGAAAACATTAGGCAGGCAGAATGCAAGTATGATGTGATGATGTAACAAATATGCAAATTACGCGTGACGTTTATGGGCAGGCTTCAGCTACTTCCTTTGAAAATAGTTGGCAACTGAATTCAGTTATTTATATAATATATAATAATTTATATATATACACAAGGCCACAGGTAACTACAGACATGCTGATGTTTGTGATGTTTTTGTTATATTGCTTCATAAGTAATATAAGAAAGAAATTAATATCGAGCAACTTATATTTCACTCAAAAATCGACCATTTTGAACATTTCTTCTAATAACTATCGCTGACAAAGTTCCACAAGAAGCCACAGCGTCTAGCTTTGCATATTAACGCACATGCTAAAAGCCGGTCTGGACCACTTTAAGTGGAGCGGAGTGACAGAGATTCATGGCTCAGCGTTTCAATTTCCCGTTCCCTGTTCTTCTGAGCGAACTGAACATGTAGTGCAACTTCACAGTGTTGTTGTACAATCAGAACGCCATTTAGATTAGAGAAACTCATTGACCTGTAACATTAAACTCTAAAAACGTTTAAAGAAATCTAAAATACGATTTGTTTATGGAGCCACAAACGTCATTATGTTTTTCTATACTTTTTAATGGAACAACCTCCCACCCCTTCTTTTTAACTGGGCCGGCCAACTGCTCCATATTTGGATTACACATTCACACACTCTTACGCACGCCTCCACACACTCACTCCCTCCGTCAAACACACACACTCACTCACTCACTCGCTGGAGGTGGGGGCACGGAGAGATAGAGCTATTAGCTCGGGCTGCAGCAGACATCATTGTACGAGCGGAGGGGAGACGATTCCACCGGTAGTGCGCGAGAACGCACGGAGCCCTGGCAACACGGAGAGCCTCCCGCTTCCCTGCCCGTTATACCGTACAGTAAGTCCATGCATTTATTTAACCAGCTCAAAACTGGCTTTTGGGTTTGCTTGCGATCTGGGAAAAATGGCTGGGAACTAAAAGACGCAGGAGGAACAGTATGACGTTTATTTAAAAACCCTTGTAAATATTTACTGTGACATTTGCACTAATTATTATGTCATCTTGTCTGCGATCGACCGGGAGAGATGTACAAGATATGCTGTTTGTCATCTCGATTAAAAATTATATAATACTTTGAAGTAGCGCACGGGAAGCGGGGCGGTTACTTGCGAGCTGTAAGCCCGAGCAGGGAGCGCTCTCGCCGGGGCTGGAGTAACTGCGCCACCCCGCCTCCATTCATCGCTCCAGATAGACTTATAAACCTCAATTTACCGGTGGATTAATGATCAGTCAGCTGTACTTTTTAAAGACACTGTCAATCGCCGTATCCGTGCGCACTTCTGCTGAGTCAACACTGTTGCTGGAAGGCTTTTGATGTGAAAACACAATCGCGGAAGTTTTAGTAAGTCTGTACTAGAGTTGCGA